>JABUQX010104177.1:2500-17695 GCA_015478945.1 Trachelipus rathkii
TGCTAAAATTGTATGACAATATTCAAAATACTTGCCTATCATATGTTATTATTACGACATTGTGAAAACCAATATATATAATTAGTCTGCATCTGTCATTAATTTTTCAATTTTAACCTAGGCCCTAGCTCTGGTTCAAAATCTTACAATGGAAACAATGAACAGCACACTAAAGAATGTTACAGATTACGGGTTACAATGCCAATAGATTGATTCAATTGAAAAATAATATATAGAAAAATATCATACTTATATTTTTAATTTATTTTATTTCTATTGAAGTTAACTCCATTTTAATTTGCAAAAAAATTTATATTAAAAAAAAATACTTAAAAAAGTCAAGAAGTTAAACAAATAAAAATCAATATTCAACAAAAAATCATGATTATTTATAAAAAAATCAAGAAAAAAATCAATTGATTTTTTTAATTTGAATTTTTTTCTTTTTCCATACCTGTATACTATATATATATATATTATATATATATATATATATATATATATATATATATATATATATATATATATATATATATATATATATATATATATATCTATATATATATATATATATATTTAAATAGTATCCCGCTTCCCGCTCTCCATATATATATATATATATATATATATAAATATATATATATATATTATATATAATATATATATATATATATATATATATTATATATATATATATATGTTAAATTTAACAACGCAACCTGTTTGGAATATATATATATATATATATATTATTAATATATATATATATATATATATATATATATATATATTATATTATTATATATATATATATATATATATAATATATATATATATATATATATATATATAGATGCTACTAGATTCGAAACATTCCATTCGTCTACTTTCCCGCTTATATATTTGGTCGAACACGTAAACTCGTCAAACAGATCTGAATCATTCTTGCGGTCAAAAAAACTTTTTTTCTGACGTAAAATCCACTGTTTTTTTTAATTTGTGACCAACTTGGGGTTTTCCTTAGCGAAGTCCAATCCATAAATTCAAAATCTGAAAATGTAACCGACCACTGATCTAAGTTCTTCAAACAAGAGTCATAAAAATCCACAACTATTTTCTTTACGGTCTTTATATATGAAGAATTTACTCCCTCTTCTTCAAGCTTCCTAAGTAGCCCTCGAACCGAATGTAGTAAAAACACATGGTCTTTTCTCGACTGTAATGTTTCTTTCATATTGGATATTTCTAGAAATACTTCTACGGCTGAAATACTGTCTCCTTCAATCTTCATAACAACTTTGTGAAAAGAAGCTGCCTGGAAATGAAGGAAATGAAGCCATATTTCACCATGGGGATTTTCAAAAAACATTTTCAAAACCTCTGGACATTTGTTCTGACTGTCAAAGTATGATTTCAGTCCAGGAAAGAGTTTCAACACTCTTTCAATAACAGGCAGTCAGGCATTAAAGCAAGCCATCTTGTTTTGCTGTATCCAAGAAGCTGTTTATAATTCAATCTCGACAAAATAGCAAAATTCCTTAAGCTCTTCTACTCGAACGGTGTAAATGAAAAATACAAATATTTTCTACAATTACAGCTTCAACATAAACAGGGAGGCAATTGCTACCACATTGCACTGCGTTATGCAGAATATGAGCGAAACATCCTATTTCAATTAACTCTCTGCCCATCAAGGTATTCAGCTTTCTAAAAATGATAGATTTACTCCTTTTCTTGCATGAGCCCCCAAAATTATAATTTGTGTTATCGCCACAAAAACCAACTACTTTTTTGTGTAAATCATAATTTTTAATTTAATCTATTAAATAATTTACGACAATGTCAGAGGTCTCTGAAGTGAATTCCTACGTATTGCTGGAAGAGAACTCCTACGTATTGCTAGAAGAAACGAACCATAACGGGAAACAGTTTAATGTATCCATGGCTGCTCGCATCGGTTACACAGTGGGCATCCTTTATTTGTTGTCGTAGTTCCGCCTCAGCATATGGAGCAAAAACATCTAAAACAATTGTTTCGCACTTTGTTCTACCAAAAGAAAATTTTGGATCAAAACATGTCTTAAAAATCTTACTAGCGCAATCTGCAGATCTAAAACTTTGATTTTCTCTCACACACTATATATATATATTATATACTATATATAATATGATATATATATATATATATTAATATAATTATATATATATATATATATCATATATATATATATAATATAATATATATATATATATATTAATATATATATAATATATATATATATATATATATATATCATATATATATATATATATATATATAATATATATAGATCATTATTAAGTTATCTATCTGTTTAATTTATAATTTTATTAACTATTATAATTAACTTTGAAACGGGAAAAATAGCGGGATATCTCTGGAAAAAGCGGGACTTCTCAGAAAAAAGCGGGACATTTTTTTTCTATTTTAAAGAAGCGGGACAGGGTCGAAAAAAGCGGGACTGTCCCGCCTAAAAGCGGGACTATGGTCACTTTAATATTATATATATATATATATATATATATATATATATATATAGTTATATATATATATATATATGATTATATATATTATATATATATATAATAGGTATATATATTTATAATATATATATATATATATATATTATATATATATATATATATATATATATATATAATATATATATATATATATTATATATATATACATAATATATAATATATAATATATAGTATATAATATATATATATATATATATATATATATTATACATATATATACCATATATATATATATATAGTATATATACTATATATATATATATATATATATATATATTATATATATATATATATATAGAATATATATATATATGATAGTATATAACCATATATTATTATATATTATATAATATATATATAATATAATATATATATATATATATATATATATATATATATATATATATTATATATATGTATATAAATATATAATATATATATATATATATATATATATATATATATTATATATATATATATATATATAATATATATATATATATATATATATATATAATATTATTATATATATATATATATATATATATATATATATTCCTCCTTCTCTCATCTCCAGATTGGGGGTGAGGTGCGTAACATACACCAGGACAAACAGGTAGTAGAAGAACATGACGCAGGTCGAAAAGTAAGCCCCTTTTCCGTCCCCTTTATATCCCAAAAGTTAGAAGTGCACCCAAAAATTCGCACACTAGACGGTTTCACAAACCGCCATGGACCCTCACTTGTGGTCATCTGTCAATGTTTGGTCCCAAGCACCTGGGCAAGCCCACAACCATACCACTCACAAAACCCCGCCATCCCCTATTATGCACTTTTCTTCTCGCCACTGCCAAACTCACATTGCTCGGCTTCAAAAATTCCTTTACTGACTCAATTCACTTTTTTTTTTAAAAAAAAATTACCAGAAATAAATTTTCAAAACCAAAAAAATTAGGGTTTGAAATTCGATCATTGCTGAGATCTGGGTCAAAAATCAAAATTCTAAAGTGTAAATTTTGTAGGTAATGAACCCCATCTATGCATAGTCCAAGTTTGAAGTCATTTCGAAAAAAATGCAGATTTTGAATTGATATTTCTAAAAACAAAAGTTTTCAAAAAATGCTTATTCAAAAGAAATGACTACAGACAGATACAGAAAAACACTCAAAATCGAAGTTTTGGAACTCAGAAGAAGCTGTGGTTTGCCTTTCATTTGGTCAAAATTGGCTGAAAATTAAGAGTTTGATGTGCATTTTTAAGCCGAATTGGAGTCTCTCCATTACTGAATATTATCTTCCAACGAACCTTCATCTGGCCTTAGATAATATTCTTGGTTTTCTTTCCCTCTCTCTTTTTTTTATGCTCAAAGGATCAAATTGTTTTTCTTATAAAAGAACCTTTTAAGCGTTGTTGGTCAAAATTTCTTCAAACCGCCGCTGTTGATTACACTTTATAATGATTTTTTTTTTTTTTTTTTTTTTTTTTTTACAGATTACCACCACTCACGGGCTGGGCCCTTTTCAGGCAGGAGGGGGCTGGAAATAAAGTACTGGAATACCCACCCAAGCCCAGCTAACGACAATCTCTTAGGTGAGGCGCAGACGTGGGTTAAAGAGAGGAAGATGTTAATACAGTGGGAAAACAGAAAGATGGCAAGGAGTTTCCACAGACAGAAGTGGCTGGAAAAAGGAGGCACCACAACGAAACGAGTCTGGGATTTTCAATGTTCACGCAAAATTCATGCGAGAGCATGGCACCCCTTGTATACGAGGGCGACGCAATGGAGATGGAATATGAGAGGTCAACTCCCCTGAGCACTTCCGTTGTAGTTACCTATAGAAAAGAGATAGTGGGCCAACGTCACGTCGCAGAGATAGAGGGTCAAGAGAGTTTGATAGTAGGGACAGTATTAGTCTCTTAGCCTTAGACTTAACCCTATCCAATAGAAGGGTGGAGCCAGAGTACCCCCAGATGTGAAAACAGTACTCCAAACAAAGGGAAAATAACGGCCTCTTATATACTGGAGTAGCTTGTGGCAGAATGAAAAAACTTCCCGGCAACCTGAACGACACTCCCACCTTCTTTGAGGTAACCTTAGCAACCAGTGTGATATGAGGTTTCCAAGACAATTTTTGTTTATGTTCAGAACCACAAATGTTTATGTTGTCAACAGGTGAGACGTTAGAGCCCGTCGAAGAGAATAGGAAAGTTAGGAGGTGTTTTTTGAGAGGGAGATGTAAAAAAGTTGAGTTTTCGAAGAGTTGAATTTCACAAGGTTGCAGTGTCCCACTGAGAAATCGTTCAGATGAGCAAGAATTGAATCAGAAAGCTGAAGATGATAGGCAACTCTAGATGCAAAAGAGGGAGGACAGATTGAAATGAGTGGAAGAATGGAAGTGAAAGTGCAGGTGGATAAGAGTGAACAGGTTAGCAGTACAGCTGAGGAAATCGTTGATGAAAAAAGTAAGATAAAGTTGGAGATAAAACAGAACTTTAGGAACACCACAGATTAACAGGAAAGGAGGATGAAGTCGCTCCATCAACGAGTGCTGATAATGGAGCACGCAAAGAGAAAGACATAAGTAAGCAAAATGAAGGAGGAAACCCAAAGGAAGGGAGCTTAGAGAGTACCGACTGTCACTCTCGATCAAAAGCCTTTGATATGTCGAGCGCTACCACACAAACTCCCCATAGTCCCTAAGGGCAGAAGACCCATAATCAGTAGATAGGATAGTAATGTCACCATTGACCTCTGAGCGTCGAAAGCCAATACTGATGAATCCGAAAGAAGGGAATGAGACCTCCAGATGATCCAGAAATGAGAGTTAAGAAGAGTTTCAAAGATCTTAGATAGAATACAAGTGAGAGCTATAGGATGATAGTTGGGAGGATCAGAGGGGCTACCTTTTTCGGGATCAGCTGGACATATGCGTGCTTCCAGGCACTGAGGAAATGTACTAGTATTAAGGCAAAGAGAGTAGAGGAGTCGAACGAGGACAGGGGCCAGCTTACAGAAGCACACTCCTCAAAACACGGGGGAGGAATGCCATCCGGGCCACTAGCCTTCCTGACACTCATAGTAGATCTCAGAATCCAATGCACCCGACATGCGTAATCAACGGGAAGAGTATAGGAAACTGAGAGGAGAGAACCAGCCAGGAGGAGGGATGCCGGGAATTAGATGAAAAGGAGGAGGCCGAAGCGATAGCCTTTTCCTGTAAGAGTAGCTTACGAACGCATCCAGAGCGGAATAAGTTGAGGAAAGACAGATTTAAAAAAGTTATTAGAGATGTTTTTGGCAAGAGGCCAGAAATTTTTATCAGTAGGAGAGCCAAGTACGTTTTCCGCAACTTTCTTTAGTGAAAACGCGCTTAGCCTGTCGAATAATAGCTCTGCAACGATTCCGATTAGAATGGAAATTAGTAAGAGAGATAGGAGAACGAGAGTTTTTCCATGCTCGATAGGCAATGTCTCTCTCCTGAATGGAGCGAGAACATTCTCCATCGAACCATGGATTTAGTGGAGAAAAAGATTTAGTTGATGATGGAATGAACCCGCTCATACCTTAACGATTACGGCCCTTACCTTTTCAGCGGTGACCAAAGCATCCTCCGAGTCAAAACAAGATTCACTCCAATCATAGTTTGCAAAGAAAAGACGAAACGCCCCCAAATTAACCCGATTAAAGTGCCAGAAAGTACGTTTGGGGTATGGTGGAGCTGCTGGAGGAAAAGTTTTAAAATTAAGAGCTATAAGATTATGGTCAGAGTTACCGATAGGAGGGAAAATGGTGTATTTATTTCTAGAAGGAGTAGTGGTGAAACATAAATCAAGTGTGTTCAAGAATTGGTTAGGACGATCTGGTATATGTGTAAATTCTTTAATTAACTGTTCCAAATCGTTAAGAATACTGAATGTTTTGGCCTCGTCCCCTCGCTGCACAGTATGACCGAGGAGCCCAACCAACTCAGTGTGATGTACGTTGAAAATCCCCTAAAATAGAGGATCTTAGCATTTGGATGGGAAGAAGTAACAGTCCCATGAGAAGTAGTAAGATATTCAAAAGGGAGTTGAAAATCTTTTCCGTTAGGGGAGCAGTAGCAGAAACACAAGATAATGGTAGTAGTAGGGAGAAAGATTTTAAGCCATAGAACATCGAAATTAGGAGATTCAAGATTCTCAAGACGTGTTACAGGAGTTTTAATGTTTATATAGGAACAGACTCCACCATTTAGTCTGAAATTATAGAAAAGGTTATAGTTGGAGATATTAAGTTTATTTAAAAAAGAATCCCTGGCTAGCTGGGTCTCAGACAGTAATAAAATGTTAGGTAGAAAGTTAGCGAGGTGATATCCCACAGATTCATGGTTGGCATTCAGGCCACGAACGTTGGCAAAGTCAATAGAGAACCCCAGCCTGCGCCCACCTCTACATCTTCTCTGTCCAGTCATTCAAACAGACACCCAAACAGATAAACACACACAATCGACCATACACAGCCCACCCAAAAACCCACTGAATTGGGTTTTTACTAAAAAACCCGAGCCACACACACACACACACAAGCACACACACACACACCTACACACACACCTACATACACACACCATCACACACACATTTATATGCAACATGCTTACAACAGGATTAAAAGGGAAATTCTGTGGCAGGTGTTAATGATATATGGTGTTGGTGGTAGGTTTCGGAATGGAAACAAAAGTATGTATGTATATTGATAGTAAAGCGTGTGTAAGAATAAACGGTGGAGAGTGAATGGTTTAATATTAATTTAATAGTAGAGTGAGGCAGGGATGTGTTATATCTCCATTCCATGGCTATTAAATTAAAGTGTATATGGATGCAGTGCTGAAAGATTTAAAACTAGGAGTGGCTGAGTAGGGGGTTAGAATGATGGAGAATGGAAGAGAGTGGATGGTGCCCTGCTTATTATACGATGATGATATGTTGTGTGGCGAATCTGAAGAAAGTTTGAGAAAATTGGTAGAGAAGTTTGGCAGGGTGTGTAAAAGAAGGTGATTGAAAGTAAATATAGGTAAGAGTAAGTTGATGATGGTGGTTGAGGAGAGTTTGCATGGGAAAGAATGCTGCATGGTAGGTAACTGGAACAAATATCCGAGTTTAAATATTTAGGATACATGTTGGATGAAAAGAGAATTGATGATGAAGTGTGCAGCACCAAAGTTATGAATGGCAGGATGGTGGCTTCTGCAATTAAATCTTTAGTGAAGGCAAGGGGACTAAGTCTTGGGAGCAATAGGGTTCTGCATGAGGGTATGTTGTTACCAGTGTTAATGTATAGTAGTGAAACTCTGGTGAGGAATAAGAGGTGTAGATCTGCTTAAACGGATAATATAATCTTAAGGGTGTGTTAGGTGTGAGAATTAATAAAATGAGGAGTGAACGTGTTAGGGAATAGTATGGTGTGAAGAAAAGTGCAAATGAAAAACGAGTGTGTTAAGATGCTTTGGTCATATGGAAAGGATGAATGATAGTCAGTTTGTTAAACAGGTGTAAAGTAGTGAGTGTGCTGGGAATTGACTGGCTGAGAGACCAAAGAAAGTGGATTGAGTCAGTAAATGTCTGAAGGAAAGGAATGTGAGTTTGGCAGAGGAGAGAAAAAGGTGCATAATAGGGGTGAATGGTAAAGTTTTGTGATAGGGTATGTTTGTGGGCTAGACCAAGGGATGAACCCTACATTGATTAGATACCACAGTGAAGGTCTGTTGCAATCTTGTGAAGCCCTAGGTGCAGTAGTTTTGGATTTGTCTTTGGAACAAATTTTCCAAATAATTGTTTTGAAATTTCTTTTTTAAAAAAAGCGAATTGAATCAGTAAAGGATTATCTGTAGAAGAGTAATCTGAGTATGGAAGTTGCGAGAAGAAAGGTGCACAATATGAGTGAATAGCTTGGTTTTGTGAGTGGGTATGGATGTGGGCTTTGCCCAGGGAATGAACCACACAAGGAAGAGAAACCACGGTGAGGTTCCATCACGGTTTTGTGAAACCTCTAGTGTGGATTTTTCTGACTGCGACGAGTCATTACTTGGGGGTATAAAGGCGACGGTAAGGGGCTTTCTTTTCGACTTGCGTCATGTTCTTCTACTACTTGTCTGTTCTGGTGTATGTTGCGCACCTCACCCCCAATCTTGTTAAAAATATATATTATATAATGTATGATATACCGTATATAATATATATGTTTATTTTATATATTTATATATTTTTTATTGTTTTATTTTTGTTTTTTATTTTAATACATGGGATTTTGAATTTTAAAAAAATGACCTTTTCTTAAAAAAAAAAAAAAAAAAAAAAACTAATATGGATGAAATTTATTTATTTATTCAATTTGTTATAAAATAACATTAATAATAATAAAAAATAAATATAAGAAAAAATTTTAGTGAACGACTCAAAAAATTTATTTTTGATCCCATTTCACTTTCTTCTTTGTTTACATACAAATGAAACCTCAAGCGAAAGGGCGAGTCATGCTTAGCTTGCAAATCATGATGCAAGCAAATGACGAGGAATAAAATTTAGGAGTGGCAGAGTGCCAGACCCTTTATAACATTTTGGAGCAAAGACTGTGTTCTTTGCTCTGCCTAGAATTAGGCAATAACAATAATTAAAAAAAGAATAAATACATTATAAAAGAATTATCAACTATTTCATTGGCAACTCATAATAAATATAATAATAATAACACAAAAACTAATATAGTATTTTTTTAATGAAATTACCAACCAATTTGGACTAGG
Organism: Trachelipus rathkii; assembly: GCA_015478945.1. Taxonomy (NCBI): domain Eukaryota; kingdom Metazoa; phylum Arthropoda; class Malacostraca; order Isopoda; family Trachelipodidae; genus Trachelipus; species Trachelipus rathkii. The sequence goes on from JABUQX010104177.1 coordinate 11,866, forward strand.
ACATACTACTCCATGCAGTGAAGAAGGCCAATTAGTAATATAAAGAAAGCCAGCCTAGAAGAGGGCCAACACTCACAGTTTTCCTACTTGGAAACTCTCCAACAAAGTGAGAAAAAACTTTACGAATTTGGGTTTATTGCTGTATATCCAGTTTGCGTTTCCCTTCATTGTTAAATCAAATAATAGAGGGTGAAAGCTAATCTTCGATATCTATAAAAATATTAACAATTTGCTTTAATTATTAACTATAGATTAAAAATAAATAGATTTGAATTTTATCTTTTTTTAATAAATAATTATAATAATAATAATAAATAATAATAAAATAATAATAAATAATATAATTAATAATAATAATAATAATAATAATTAATAATAATAATAATAATAATAATAAATAATTAAATAAAAATAATAATTACAACAACAACAAGATAAGGGATCAGGAAATGCTTCACCATCGAGGATCAAGCGCGCCGCTATCGCAAAAAATAATATATGAATCAAATAATAAATAATAATAATAATAATTAATAAATTATAATAATTTAATAATAATAATATAGAAGAGCCTACAAAATCCTATCTTCAGATAAGGATTGGCTCTGGATTGGCAATAATAGGAAGCAATTTGGTGTTAACAGAAAGAAGGAAACCAGCAAGTTAGAGGAGGAGAGTTCTATTCCACCTTATATAAATATATTCCCTCTTAAATCAATAAAATTAAAAATATATGAAATTCACTAAAAATTTCAATATAAATATTTATACATTTAATTTTTTATTATAGTAAATTAACAAACTTAAAACTTGAAGCCCCCTATCTCATAATTTTTCCTTCACATAAGATATTAAATATTATTTTTGTTAAATCTGAGATGGAAAGAGGATATATAATATATATATATATATATAATATATATATAATAATATAATATAATATATATATACTGATATATACTAAATATATATATATATATAATATCATATATTATATATATATATATATATATATATATATATATACAGCGCGGCTCCGCCATAGGCACTGCTGAACTGCAGCCCCCCCAAAAAACATTTCAGAAAACTAAGCCAAAACTACTAAACAGTATTTGTAATTCTTGCTAAACTCTCTCTCTCTCTCTCTCTCTCTATCTCTTCTTCTCTTTCCCAGCATCTTACCTTACATATAAATATTAATATGTATATATATTATGTTTATTATATATATATATATATATATATATATATATATAATATTATAGATATATATATTATATATAATATAATATATAAATATAATATATATATATAATATTATTATATTATATTATATAATATTACTATATATAATAGTATATATATATATATATATATATATGAAGCTGGTGCTTAGGACCGCTTCTTTAAGGTTGATGAGGGAAAATGTGGATTCTTAACACGTTTTATTTTCTTACAGCTAATTCACAAGTTAAGGTTGGACCCCTGTCCTAAAAAAACAAAAAACAAAGAATTAGAACAGGTAACCTTAGTTATTAACTTTCTACATATGAATCATATTCTGCAGGAAGAATTCCTACAGATTAAGCCTATGCAGAGTAGTAGTACAAATGATTATGATATGAGCGTGGAGCTGTTTTATGTATATGCATACACAGACAGGAAAAGAATCCTCCCCATATACATTCGCAAAAGCACATGTACATTGATAGGAGTCTCACACAACACATATAGTACATATTTTTTAAAATTCCCTTATGTTGTTGTAACTTCTTTGAATAGAGAGAGAGAGAGAATGAGGAGGAGGATAAGAGGAGAGAGATGAGAGAGAGCTAGGGCGGACAACGAGAGACGCGGGAATGAGGGGAAGGTGAGGTAGAGAAGATGGAGACGGCAGAGATAGTGAGGAGAGATGGAGAGGAGGAGAGGGGGAAGGACGAGAACGGGAGAGGGAGGAGGAAGCTCGGAAGCTTGCATTCAACGCCGTAGCACAAATGAACCGACAGAGCTAGAGGATAGAGCGTTACATCTCTGCATCGATCTACAATGGGAGAGAGGAAGAGAGAGACACAGGGCGCGAAGCGAGAGAATGGGAGAGGGGAAGGGAGAGTCAGGAGCGCTCGGAGAGCGGGCGGGTAGGGAGTTAGGGGAGAGATAAGCGGAGGGGATAGAGCAGGACGAGAGGACGAAGGGAGAAACGGCGACGAGAGGGGGAAAAAGGATGTAGTGAGAAGAGACGAAGTAGAGGGGACAGAAATGGAGCGAAGGATGGAAGCGAGAGCGGAAGAGAGAAGAAGAAGAGAGAACCGGCCAAGAGTCATAGCAGCGAGAGATGAAGAGATGAAGAGAGAGACGAAGAGAGAGAGAGAGAGGAGAGAGAGAGAGAGGAGAGAGAGATAAGATTTAGACGTGGTTTTACATCGACGTCGAACGGCCAATACTCAAGGCCTCTTCATCGCGAGCTAGAATTCTCTCGTCTTTATGCGGTGTTTTGTGATATGAATATCTTCCACTATTGAAGAAGAGTTACTGATTGGGACTGACTTGAGAGACCGAGAGATGAGAGAGGGTGAGAGAGAGAGATAGAGAGAGAAGAGATGAGAGAGGAAGGGAGAAGATGGAAGCGGAGAGAGAGAGAGAGAGAGAGAATACTGAAAAAAATGGAATGATTGAGGAAGGAGATGTAGAGAGGACGAGAGAGAGAGAGAGAAGAAGACATGAGAGAAGAGAGAGAAAGAGAGAGATACGAGCAGAGAGAGAGAGAGAGAAGAGAAGAGAGAGAGATGAGAGAGAAGAGAGAGAGAGAGACGAAGAAGAGAGAGAGGAGAGAGAGAGAGAGAGGAGAAGATACGATGAGAAGAGAGAGAGAGAGAAGAGAGAAGAGAGAGAGCATAGAGAAGAGAGAGAGAGAGAGAGAGAGAGAGAGAGAGAGAGAGAGAGAGATTATGGCTGTGACCCTACTGCACTAAAATCACCTAAGCGTGGCCTCTTTCCAAAACTGCTATTGTACGCGCAGCCCGCTAGGTGGGGCTAGGTATAGTAAAATACCGCGTCTATGCGACCTCTATTTTTACCATATTGATTGCTAAAAAATATAATTTAAAAGTTACAAATTTGATTCTTTTTTGTGATCTTCACCTCTGCGCTACTATAACCCAGCTTGCCTCTCTCCAAAACTGCTATTGAGGCACACGCCCGCTGGGTGGGTATTTGCGGAATAACGGCCTATCCCAAGTGTTATTCCCACATTAAACTTAAAGATACATGCAACTTCTAATCTCCACCTAGTTTTCTCCTTACTCTAGCCTCTAACTCCTAAATTTGGCTAATTGCTTCAAACGCTACTTAAGCTTACTGCGAATTTTACACTGGCATGCATGAACACTCCCTAATAAATTTTTATTGTTGTATAAGACCTTCTAAGGTGCTAACTCCAGCCGATTTGCTGATACCTCTCTGCGAAACTATTACGGCTCCCCTAGCCTAAGCCGACACCCTTAGGTCGGCTATCATCGCTTTACTTTTGCCTTGCCGCCTTAATACTATTTTAAATTCCACTCTGCCTTGTTCCTTACCCTGGTTTGGTTTCATAAATTTTGTTGGAATTAGATTGCTAGCATTCACTGCGTAATTGTTAGTCTTTTTAGGCTGATTTCATTTACGCGCAGTCAGATGTTCACGATATCTTCAAAAAAGGTTAAAACCACCCTGTCTGCGTCCCTTCTCTTCTTCTCTCTTCTCTCTCTCTCTCGTCTCATTCTCCTCTCTCTCTCTCTCTCTTCGTCTCTCTCTCTCTCCTCATTCTTTCCTCTCTCTGCTTCTCTCTCTCTCTCTCTCCTCGTTCATCTCTCTATTTCCGCTCTATCCGTATATTCTATCATCCCTTCGTCATTCTCATCCTCGTCTCTCATCTTTCTTCCTTTCTTTGTTCTTTCTCTCAGTACTTCTCTCATCACCTGGCACTTACGACCCGTCTTCCTCTCTCTCTCTCCTCTCTTCTCTCCTTCGATTCTCTCCTCTTCTCTGAGTCTCTCATTCTTTGTCCTCTCTCCCTACTCTCTTCCTCAGAGGTCTCGTACTCTCTCTCATCTCCATCCTCTCCGATCTCGTCTCATCTCAGTTGCGTTTAGTTCAAATGAGAAAGGAGTCCAGATAGAAAAGTTTACCTTCTTATGTGTTGCTTTCCTGTCTGATGACGGATAATTACAAAAACAATCATAGGGCAAAATTTTTCGGCTAAAAAATAGTTGTATATTTATATATATCTTGTTTGTTTATCTGTCTCTTGTGTTGACTCGACAGGGAACTTTCCTTTACTGTCTCTTGGTTACCCTTTTATCTGTTTCAATATTTCCTTTTACTTTGTTTTAATGTGTCTTCTGGAGCTTTTAGCTGTTCTTTATCGGTATAATTTATGTTGTTGTAAAGGGAGCCGTAAAAATATTTCTATCTTTTCTGGTATGTATGATTTCTCTTTTTTTTATTTCTATTCCATTTTGTTTTTTCTTTGTGAAGCTTGTTCTTTCCTGTCTTGATGTATGCACGCACTATAAATTAAAAAAACAGCTCCCCCCCCAAAACTTATAATCATTGGTAATAACACAATACTTAACCTGCATAGTTTTCAATTTATTCTGGTTAGGTAAATTTATTCCGTTGCATGCACAAGTAAAGGTATATTGATTCGGTTATGTAGAATTAGAATATAAAGCCTATACGATGTTAGTAAGTTAACGAGTAGTGCGATAATGCCTACCCTGTTCTAATTTCTTTGTTTTTTTTGTTTTTTTGAATAGTAGGACATGTGTCTTCCAACCACCTAACACTTATGAATTAGCTGTTTAGAAAACTTAAAACTTTGTTTTTTTTTAGAATCAGCCATTTCTCAATATCTAGACCTTAAAAAGAAGACTGGTCCTAAGAAACAGTTCATTATCTCAATAATGAGATCTTAGTTATAGATTAGTTTAGTGAATGTATATATAGTACTATGTGCGGATTACGTATATATCTTTATATATATAGAATATGAGTGTAAGAAAACAAAAATATTATATATATCGGACTACTAATAATTTATATAGTGATATATATTAGTATATAAATAAAAATTACGATAAGTATATATATATAATATATATATAAGTTAATATACTTTAATTTATATCATATTTTTATTTATTTATTATGAAAAAATATATAAATAAATAGAGACATAATAATAAATAAGTGTATATTCTTCAAGTTATCTGTAACATAAATATAATTATATTAACTCAATATTGCGATTAGCACGACACAAGAGAAACACACACACACACCACACATATATAGGGAATATAGAGATGAGAAGATAGTCGGAGTAACTACATAATAAATAACAAATAATACTTGTTTTAAGTTAGTATTTGATGGTCATTAGTTCTCACTGAAATATTTATTATTAGGGTAGGTAGGCTGCTAAGTTCAGCAATAAGATATATTTACCTTTATAATGTAACACCCGGGATCCGCTATGTATATTATATATATATATAATATTATTATATATAATATAATATATAATCTTCGTAATATTTTGAAGTGATTCACTGCTAGTGATATATATATTAAATGCGCTACTATAATGGATAAAAATTCACACTCTCAAGACTATCACTAATTATTTTATATGCAACTCAAACAATCTATATTACTATTGCTTCAGGTATAAATTTTTATTCATTTAATATTTACAAAGCAATAACTTACATTACTGTCATCTATAATGATAGGATATGACAATACCTGAAAAAATTAATATGATCATATAAAAATTATAATTAATTTT
>JABUQX010104179.1:2500-15000 GCA_015478945.1 Trachelipus rathkii
AATAAAACAGGAAAAAGCATGTGATGGCAATGAGTCACTCTTTTGAGCACTAATTGTAAACCAATAGAGAATGGAAAATAATGTCAATGTCACATCAAGACATCAAGGACTAAAGTTAGATAGAAACTAGGGATAATTTTTGCATTTATGCATTTGCCTTATCTAAATTATAAAAATAATCGAGAAAGTGAATGAATGGTAATATAGCGAGCAGCTTTCAGTCTCAGCTATATTACCAATATGACCACAAAGATTCTTGAAGATTGAAGGCTACTATGTGATAATGTCATAATCTTCAAATGATTAATGTTCAAATTAAAATGTGAAATAGTTTTAGCAGTTGAAAAAGAGAAGTTAGGCAATGTTTTCAAATAATTAGTAAAATTTTTAAAAGGGTTTAATTTCACAAATCTAAGGTGAATCCATAGTATAAATATATATATATACATCTAGTAGAATATACCACGTAAAATTTTTCTGATTGGCTCAGATGCTGTATTAGTCTGCAGATATATATTTTTTTCCTTATTAATCATTTAAAGTCTTGCTGGATCCTTTTGCAGTAGTAGTGTGCAAAAAAAAACAAAAAAAAAAAACTTATTTTGAAAATAAAGTATTTGTTATTATTAATTTATAAATTTCATGTTATTGAAAACATCAGGCCACTAATAAATTTTGAAGCAGCTTCCGACCAATCACATTAATTAAATACAAATAACAATGAGGTAATAACAGACAATGTAGCAGATATTCCCTATATATATATATATATATATATATATATATATATAATATTATATATATATATATATATATATAAAATATATTATATATATATATATATCATATATTAATATCATATATATATATATATAATATATATATATATATATATATATATATTATATATATATATATATATATATATATATATATATTATATATATATATATATATATATATATTATATATATAAAAAAAAATATACATTATATATAATATAATATATATATATATATATATATATATATATATATATATATATATATATATATATATATATATATAATATATATAATAAAAATATATATATTTATATAATATATGTATATATAATATATAATAAAATATATAATATATATAAATATATATTATAATATATATCTATATATTATATATAGTATATATATATATATTATATATATATATATATATATATATATATTATATATATATATATATAAACCACCCTTATACCAGGCATTTTCTTAATGAAATTATGAGTTGGTCACAACATAAAGTAGTAACAAATAACAGGAGGTTGGGTTTCAAATTCTTTTTTTTAAAGAGCAGACAGGATAATGTCAATTTTTTCAAGGCGACTGGAACCTCTCGACATATTTCTTAGGTATTTAATACTATTTATAATACTAGATATTTATTTATACTATGGTGGATCCATAGGGATTCTGACATAATATCTACAGCTTACCTGATTGTATACTTTGTATTCTGCCATTCAGGAATAAAACTTTTGTATGCAAGTCGCTCTTGATGTGGATTAAAATTACATACAATTATGTTTGTATATTGTATAATCCAATCTTCAACTTCTGCCTAGGCTACTTCTTAGGAATCCTAAGAATAAAAAGCCTAGGCTATTAGAAGCTTCTTACAGCTATTCTGCAAATATATATATATATATATATATATATATATATATATATATATATATATATATATATATATATATATATATATATATATATATATATATATATATATATATATATATATATATATATATATATATAAAAATAAATATACCTCTATCGATGATATATTATATATATATATAATCACTATCCCCAGTTTGGGGTGAGGTATGTAGCAAACACCAGAACAGAATAGTAGTAGAAAATGACGCAAGTCAAAAGAAAGGCCACCCCCCTTTACCATCCCCTTTATACCCTGAGAACTCACTCAGTCAAAAAAGACACCCTAGAGGTTTTACGCAATGGACCCTCACTGTGGTATCTCATCAATGTGGGGCTCATCCCCTGGGCAAAGCCCACAACACATACCCCCTCACAATACCCCGCCATTCACTCCTATTATGCACCTTTCTTCTCGCCTCTGCCAAACTCACATTCCTCTCCTTCAGGCATTCCTTTACTGACACAATCCTCTTTTTCTTTGGTCTCCCAGCTGGTTGATTCCCAACACACTCACCACTATACATCCACTTAACCAACTGACTATTATCTATCCTTCCCATATGACACAACGATCTCAATGTACTCTCATTAATACCTTTCTTCACACCACACAACTTCCTAATGTGTTCAATCCTCATTTTATCAATTCTTCTCACACCTAACACACCCCTAAGATTATTCATTTGAACACTTTGTACCTTAGATCTATACCTCTAATTCCAGACCAGGGGCATTCTACGTGAAGTGTACACACTTTTGGCAAAATCTCGACACTAGGTCATGAATTTTGATGGTTCTTTGCATGTAAGTTGGGTCTGGTGAGATACATCAAATTTACCCATTTTTATGTCTCTGGGTCACCCATGAACTTTTTTATGGCGAGTTCGGTTTTGGACAGAATTGACCAATCTGAATGAGTTTTGTACCAAAATGTTCAGGAGAAAGTTCTTTCAAATGAGTGGAAGAAAAGCATTCCTGTGACAATTTTTGTCATGATGACCCTTTTTTGAACTCTGACCTTTGACACAGGCCAAAGTACAACTTCGATCCACAACAAAAAATTTCTAAAGTTAGCTTTATTTATCTTTCATAACTCCAAAATGAAAATGGGATCTCCATTGGTTTTGAATCCATGAGCATTTTGGTACCACCAGGTAAGTGGTGTTTTCAGTCATGTCACTCTACTGGGGCCGTTTATGACATAAAACATTGTCTGTAAATAGTGATTTTGAGGATGTTTGATTGATCTTGACACAGTCATCATATTTCAGTATTTCCAAACATAACCCATCCCCCATCCTAGGCTGCCCTGCTTTTTTTCAGACTTACATTCTAAAGATGTTATTTAATACAAAACTTTAGGTCAAAAGATTATCCATGACAAAAATTAAAAAAAAAATTCATTAGACAAAACATTGAACATTTAATTTCAAGACAAAAATAAAAAAATTTCATTAAACAAAACATTGAACATTTAATACATGTATTGGTACTCATTTGAGCAGAGCCATCACTTTGTTTGTTGCATCAGACTCCTGGCTGATAGTGTAGGTTCCTGTTGTAGTTTTTGGTTCTACTGACACCAAAATGTCAGAGATGTCTATAAACAAGAATCTTGCATTTCAGGGAAGCAAAAACTTGGAGTGGGTCCATGGGGGGGAAGAAATTTCACATTCACTTCTTGTGACTCTGGAAAAACTTCAGAAATGCAAGCAAGCCACCAATGTCCATCGTAAATCACAGTTAAATAACCTGCAAGTTTTCCATTGAACACTGGACATGACATTTTTTTTGCTACGGATTCTAATCTAAAAGTGTCACAGAGACTAAATGGGGTAACTTGGAGAGTCTCCTTTGATATTGGAATGAATGAATTTAGTTTTTGTGTGCCTGGAATAGTTTTGGTCTGAGGTCTTGTTTTCAAACGTTCTTCCTCCTGTTAATATTCCTCTTGAGTTACATATCCAAACTTCATATTCCTAAGAGTTTCAGCGAATACAAACAAATCTCTTGGTGATACAATCTGCTTGTCATAGGGTCTTCTTAAGCTCTCTTTAGTTGCTTCCCTTTTGATGGTGCCACCTACGCCATCTGATGGGCCTTTCCCATGGCTAGAGGCAAAAAAAAATGCCACTCTGCTTCTATGCCATATTCCTCTTTATGCCAGCAAAGATTCTGGAAAGATTTAGTTTTTATACTGTGCAGCACATCCATCCGAAAAGTAGTAAATTTTCTTTACTGTTTTGAATACTGATTTCAGATACTCTATCAGCATTCGCTAAAATAGATGCACTGACACATTATCATGGATGTTACACTCTGAAATTATGGTGTATGAGCCATGACAGAGTTTTCCATCTTTCATGTAATAAAACACCCAAGGATGTATTGTCGCCTGGGCGCAATTCCAATGATACCCCTGGGCTGCATCTTGTATTACAGATGAAAAGTTCTCTGAAAAATCGCCAATTACTACAAACTCACCATCTGCAATACTGTTTTTCACAATTCCCAAGTACTGTGCTTGTGATTTTGAAACAAAATCATGTCGCACCAAAGTTTCAACAAAATCACAAATTCTATCCATGAAATCATCAAGGAATAATACCATGGTTACCAGCTCAGATCTATCAGTTGACATCCATTGTTTGAATTCAATAAGATCAACATTCTCCTCTTCATAAAATTCAAATAGTTTTGCTTTTAGTTGATCCACAGGTGGACAGTACTCTCACAATCTCATGTAGCATGGTGTATTGTACATGCACATATTGAGTGAGTTCCACTGCCTCCCGCAAGAACACACTCACGTGGCTGTAGCATAGCAAACTTTGAAAATGATACCAGTTTGAAAACCAGTTTGACCCAAAATTGACCTGCCCATTTAAATGACCTCAATGACCTGATAGGCCTCATACTGGTACCCGGTATGTGAACTTTATTCATCATAACCAACAAATGTCACTTTCATGAGATTCTATGACCTAGGTGTTAGGAGGGTGTGTACACTTCACGTAGAATGTCCCACCATAGTTTTACTACATTAACACAAGTAACAACATACCTCAAGAAAAACCCTAGCACACTCATGACTTGGTCCTTTCATATCCACCAAGGATTTAATTGCACCAGCCACCTTCTTCCCATTCACAACTTTCCTACTACATTCTGCATCATCCATTCCCTTTTCATCCAACATATATCCTAATTGTTTAAACACAAATACTTGTTCCAGTTGCTCACCATCTAACATGACTTCACACTGTGAACTCTCCTCACTCACCACCATAACCTTACTCTTATCTACATTTACTTTCAAACCCCTCTACCAATCCTGTCAAATTTTCTTCAGATTCACCACACAAAACCAAATCATCTGCATACAATAAGCAGGGCACCCTCCACTCTCTTCCACTCTCCATCATTCTAACACCTTACCCTGCGACACTCCCACCTCTAATTCTTTCATAACCCCATACATTTACAAATTAAATAACCAAAGAGACATAACACATCTCTGCCTCACTTCGCTATTAATATTATACCAATCGCTTTCAACTTTTATTCTTACACACGCTTCACTATCGTCACACATACTTTTGATTCCATTCAGAAGCCTACCACCAACATCATATATCGCTAACACCTGCCACAGAGCTTTCCTATTAATCTTGTCATATGCCTGTTGCCAGTTCAAAAAAACTAAATAAAATTTATTCTTCTCTCTCATTTGTTTCAATGTAAAAATTTTATCCACACATCCTCTACCACTTCTAAATGCACCTTGTTCTTCACCAGTCCTTCAGCCAATCGACATACTCTTTAAACCAAAATACCAGCATATATCTTCCCTACAATACTCAATAAACTAATTCACCTATAGTTCTACAATTCCCCTTATCCCCCTTACACTTATATAAGGGTACAATTCCCCTATAGTTTCTACAATTCCCCTTATGTAATTGTACTATTACTGCTCTCCTCCAATCTCTCAGATCTAAACCCTCCCTAAACACTTTGTTACACAACTTCCAAATCCATTCAATAACCATCTCACCTCAATTCTTGATCATTTCACCAATAATTCCATCTATGCCTGCAGATTTACCATTCTTCAACTTTCTCACCCTACCCATTACCTCCTCCCTACTAATTGCCTCATCCTCAAAATACCTATTTCTTCTTGCACGATCAAACCCACACATTCACTATTACCTTTTCATTACTGCCATATTATGCAAATTTTTTAAGCATTCCCTCCGCTCTTCTCACATCCATTTCAGCAGTCACAAAAGCACCATCTCTATTCATTATTCTATGCAGATTCCCCTTACTCTCTTTCTTAACATTTTGTGCTTCCTTCCTATTCCTTTAACTCACTTTTCCTCCTACTTATGCAGCATTTAGTCTTCCTTTTTGACTCCTTATACAATTCCAAACATCTTTCTTTTGAGATCTCATCATTTGGTTTTAGCACATTCAACCACACCTTTTTCTTACTTTTAACTGCTTGCATCACCTCTTCATTCCACCATTCACTGTTGAGATTCTTACTTTCTACTTTAGCACATCCACATACTTCTCTTGCATACTAACAAAGGCTTTGATAAAACTCTTAATTAAACATGCCCCATTTATAATAGGGTAAATAAAATAAAACTCATAAAATAAATAGCTAGGTAGTTAAATTATTATAAAACTATAATATAAATAACAAAAATTCCCATTCCCCTATATTTTACAGAAAAAAAATTTATATAAAATGATGTCATACACAACAAACGAACAAATGAAACTTAGGAGTAATGTGTCACATTTTAGGAAGTTAGTTCTAATACATATATTGCAGTTTACCATTATAATATTTAAAGTTAGAATTATATAGTTTACAGTTTGTGTGTAAACAGTTTTGTCAACATTTAAAAAGTATAAGTTGACTTAACAGTTATGATACTAATACAATTCAGTTCAGTGTTAAATATAACTGTGCTAATATGAATATAGTTAAATTTAGCAATTCATACTTATATATTAGAGACTCCCGTGAGCAAAACCCATCAAACATTGTTTGAAAAGGAAGATCTTGGAAAAGTTGTGTAAGAGTAGCCTGCTTATGAGTAATATATAGAGAGATCTGCCTAGGTATTATCAGGTAGGTAGGCTTATATAGGCAAATGAGAGGGCCCAGGTTCGAGACTGGGTTGGAGTGAGAGAATGTGAACTATTCTCTATTAACTAGCTTCATCCTACTCGGACGTTAATGAGTACATTGCCAGCATGCTTTGCTGCTAATCTGAAATTTTCTGGTCATTAGGCCAGTGTTCCCAAGGACCTTCCTCGAAGGGTCTGACTGACAGGATGCAAGTCTTACTGGGGGCTGAAGAAAGGAATGTTTTTTTTTTGTAAAGTAAATATATAGCTATATACCCTTATAACTGCTTTCTGCCCTGAAAATAATAATGAGTCTAGTCAATCTGTTAATTTATGTTTAACATCACAGCAACAAACAGATAAGAATATATTTGTTACCTATCATTTCTTTCCAACTGATTACGGATAGCTAAAAGGTGGAAGAGGGATTCTTGATGCAGGTTCACAACAGACTTATTTATCTAAGGAAATCACTAAAGATCTTTTTGATGATATTGATAAATTATACAATTTAACACCTTGTACTTTTAAGCAAGTGTTGTTAGGTTTCAAATATAACCAAATGTATATATGCCTTTTTTAATAGACAATACTTTGTCTTTACATTATGAAATGGTGTGAATAAAGCCATATAATATTTTAAAACAATAAAATTTGGCTTTTGCAGATTCCACTTTTTATAGTGATGTAGATTATAATAAATTTTATTTAAATGCATTGATAGGTAAATGTATCATTCAGTATTTGTCTTCCTTTAAATTAATTCATGTAATGGGAGGCAGCTGGTTACAGATATGTAGGTAATAAGCTAGTGTCTATGGGTAATGTACATAATTTTTTAACTAAATCACAACTGATTAATATAAATAAAGCACAAATACCTACTCAGTTGGGTAATGAAGAGATGGAAACAGTCAGTGATACTGTTGTAAATTTTATCACTAATCCTGAAAAAACATTTTCATCCATTTGAAAATATATTAACAGATTCACAAATTGATAATGGAGTGGAGAATCTCTTATCTTTTGAATCTATTGGTATTCTATCTGTCAATGAAAGTACATCTACTTATGATGAATATATGGTAAAAAAAAATTTAAACAAGGTATTCTATTCAAGAACAATCACTACAATGTGAGATCGCCTCGGATGGAAGAAAAGATTAAACATGTTCCTACCAATTTTCCTACCAATATAAGTCAATTTAATAATGATAAATGTAAAGATTTTAATTCCAACTTTTTTTGCAGATAATTTAATTTACACAGGCAATAAATATGATGATATCATAAATCTCTTATCATTTAACATATGAAATAATGAAATCAGGAGAATTTATACCAAGATCCTGGAACACTAACAATGGCAAACTGAAAAAGGTTTTAGATGATGAAGTATTGGTGGAGTATGGTTGTGATTTGGAAAGAGTATAGGGTTATAAATATAATATACTGTATATAAATAAAGATTGCATGCATGTTTCCATTGTCAAATTCAGTGATCATGCCAAAACAAAAAGTGAGTTACTTACTGAGACATCTAAAGTATTCGATCCTATAGGCCTGGCATTACCAGTCTCTATATGAGGTAAATTATTAATAAGAAGTGTATGGGAAACCAAATACGAATGGGATGATAAGTTACCTGATGATCTGATAAGTGAGTGGGAAAACTTGAAAATGGATCTTCAATCATTATCAGAAATAGCTTTTCCTAGACAAGCATTAAATGAAAATCAATCCTAAGGATTAAACATCCTTTGTGACAGTAGCTCAAAATACTATGGTTTTGTAGCTTATAGTTCAAGTGGTTGTTCCAACCAAATTATATTTGCAAAATCTAAAGTGTCTTCTATCAATCCCAAGAAAACTTATTTGGTGGAATAGAGAGATGAGAAAATCGATGAAAAGAGTAAATGTTTTAAAATACTTAAGGGTAGTAGAATAGAGTCAATAAGGCAAAGAGTTGTGGAAATTAGTTTAGCAAGGAATAGTAATAAGGTCTAAAAAAAAGCTTTTTAGCTTTTATAAATTTACAAGTAAAAACAAGACAATTGGTCCAATTAAAATTGATGAAAATTTGGTAAGTTCAGTTAAGTAATTGGTTAACATTTTCAATGTTTATTTTGCATCAACGTTTACTGAGGAAAGATTGGATAATAGTTAAGAAGCTGATAGTTCTAGCATTCATGTTCAGACTTACAGAATATGAAATTAAGGTAAAAGAAATTAAAAACTTTTCAAGATGCAGGTGCTGAAGGAGGATAGTAGTAGCATTGCAAAGGTACTTTATTTCATTTTTAAATGATCTATAACATTTGGTGAGGTACCAGTGGACTAGAAAATGGCATATGCTGTGCTTATTTATAAGAAAAGTGGTAAGGAAGATTTGGGAAATTATATGCCAGTTTAGCTTAACATCTCTGGTTGTAAAAGTTTTTGAAAATTTACTGAAAGGTTACCTATATAGAGAAACATTTGGGTGATAAAATATTGTATGACTCCCAGCATGGTTTTAGAAAGGGTAAATCATGTCAGACAAACCTTTTAGAATTTATGGAATACATTACTGACTGCATTGACCAAGAAGATCCAGCTGATATTATGTACGGTATTTAGACTTCAATATTTCAGACTTCAGCTAAGCCTTTGATAAGATTTCCCACATAAGGATGATGTGAAAACTCCAAGGTGGAGTGGCACATGGTTGGATTAAAGAGTGGTTATGGAATAGAAGGCAGTGTGTAGTACTAAATGGCAATAGGCATCATGGGAAATAGTGAAGAGTGGTGTATCACAGGGTTCAGTGCTGGGGAACAATTGTTTCTTTTTTATATATATATATATATATATATATATATATATATATATATATATATATATATATATATATATATATATATATATATATTTAATGCTATATATATATATATATATATATATATATATATATATATATATATATATATATTATATATATATATATATATATATATATATATATATATATATATGACTTAGACCATAGACTTTAATGTAAGGTTTCTAAATTTGCATATGATACCAAAGTGGTTATTCTAAGGAATAATGATAGATGTTTAAAGATTAAAAATGATCTTGATATACTTATTGGGTGAACATATTATTACCAAATAAACATTAATAGTAAAAAGCACGGTACAATATAAGGTTCTTTACCTAAGTTACTCAAATATAAAAATATAAGGTTTATACTATAAGAATAGGGGTTGGCTTGAGTCTGTAGACCAGGAAATAATAAGTTAATAAGATACTAGGTATAAGCAAGAAAGTTATAAGTAAGATTTATAACTGTTAGGCCAGTATTAGAGAACTATGCACAAGTTAAGCCCTTTATTTAAGAAAAGACATAGATATACTGGAGAGTATAACATAACAAGAAGGATGATATCTGGCTTTGAGGGTAAGAGCTATGGGGAGAGATTGAAGGAGTTAGGAATGTTTTCTGTGGAATGGCATTTTCTTAGAGGGGACATGGTACAAGTCTACAAAAAATTATACCTATCTCTCAATAATACAGAAACCAATAAATTCTTTATAGTAGACCATGGACAGGAGACTGAGGGGACACTAAGAAAATTAGGAAGAAGGCATGCCATCTTGATGTAAGAAAATTCTCATCCAGTAATAGGGTTATTAATTTTTGGAATGGTGTGCCGCAGGAGGTTGCTGAGTGACTCACTTGCAACATTTCAACATTTGAGAGAATTGGATAGCTAAATGGACGGTTTTTCAGCATCACAGTGTATTTTGATTAAGCCAAATTTGAGGGTATCTAGTTAGTTAAGGTAAAACTCCATGTTCTAACTATGACTATAAACTTATTAAAGCTTGTAGTGTGGCTAGCATGTACCTTAACTACAGGTTTTGCTCAAAGTAGCATCCAAGTTGGTTTATACTTTGTAAGATATTGACAAGCCCAATGGTGTGGTGTTGGTTTTGAACGTTTAAGGAGCATATTGGGTGAGTTGGCCTATGTACCCTAGTTTAACTGGGACAGTTGCGAAAGGCCAATGTGGCTTCTTACGGTCTCTATATTTTCTATGTTTCTATGTTAGTCTAAAATCTTCATTTGCTATACTTATCTTAAATTTTTTCATCACCTCCATCCATTTTTTTTTTTTTAAATGTTAACATCTTCTGGGCATTGCCCTATTCTAGGAGGAAGGGAACTGCTCTAGGCAATTTCTACCTAGGATCTGAATGAGGGATCAAATTCCAACCCCTTGCCTTGCAACTGAACCAATTATACCAAGGTGGCAGCAATAAATTAAATAGCCATGGAAACAAAACATCCCTGCCTCACTATGCTATTAATATTAAACCATTCACACACCACTCCATTTACTCTTACACATGTTTCACTTTAGATATACAATACAAGAGAATATAGAAATATAGGAAATAAAGATATTAAGAAGCCACATGGGCCTATCAAGGCTATCTCAGTCAAACTTTAGTAATTATTTATCCAATATGCACAACCTATGTTGCACCCTAAGGCTTGTCAATATCCTATATAAAGGCCAATATAATATACAGTATATATATATATATATATATATATATATATATATATATATATATATATATATATATATATATATATATATATATATATATATATATATATATATATATATATACCAGTATATACATGCTAACTACTCCCAAAAGCAAAAACTAAAGCTAAGATACATGCTAACCACACTATAAATTTAATAAGTTAATTGTCGTACTTGTAGTTATAACATGCAGTTTTACCTTAACTAACTAAAACCCCATCAATTTGGCTTACTCAAAATATATTATATGATGCCCAGACCATCCATATGCCTATCCAATCCTTTCTTAAATGCTGCAAATGAGTCACACTCAACAGCCTCCTGAAGCAAACAATTTCAAAAATTAACAGATCCTGTTACTGAATGGATGTTTCTTAATCTAGATGGTATGCCTTCTTAATTTTCTTATGGTGTCCCCCTGGTCTATACTAAGTATGTCTCAAAATTTGGTAAAATCATCATTTTGAAATCGAAGATCTTTTTCTTATTAACTTGTAATTTGGGCAACATATCACATTCATGTTAAACCTAATTATATTATGGTTGCCAATTCCTAAATTCTCCTCAACTCTAACCTCATCCACCATGCTTTCATCCTTAGTTAATATAAAGTCTGATAGTGCTGCATGTCTTATAGGTTTATGGGCCGCTTGGCTCAAAAAGTTGTCTAGTATACAATTTATAAATACAGAACTTCTATCATACAAATTAGACAAGGAATCCCACTGAATCCCAGGAAAATTAAAATCTCCCATTATGACTATACCTTTTTCTTTATTATAGCATGCTGTCTTGATTTCTTTCACCATTTCCAGGTCTAATTCTTGACTGTTCAGGTCTATAAAATGCCCCTATCCAGTATGATACTATATTATGCATAAGGATATCTACCCATACAAATACATCAGGAATCATGATTTGTTTTAATGTTAGTCATTAACACAGATTGAATATTGCTTTTAACATAAAATGCTACACCACCATCCTTCTTTCCCTTACGCTGGTCTAAACTCTAAAGTGAATATCC
>JABUQX010104179.1:20000-22500 GCA_015478945.1 Trachelipus rathkii
AGAGAGAAAGTTCGTGACTCACAGATCCATGTTTATCACCTCTGTGAAATGATTCCATCGAAATCTATTAAAAATTGTACGAATATTGTAAATAAACTTGACCTATACATTCACAACTGGATTGTTAAATATTGGTATCTATCTCACTCATAAGGTGCACCCCAGAAAGATTTCTCTTCTCTTAATTAATATAAAGCTATTTAATTGTGATTAAAAACAGAAACCTCCTTGAACGGAGCTTTCTGATTTTGATCACAAATATCTTTATATTTTTATTATTTTAGATTTGTTAAAGGAATTTTATACTAAATAGCAGGAACAGGGAGGTTGAGATGGAGGAGATGGTTGGGATGGAGGAGATGGTGTAAGAAGCTTTTTGTGTAGCTGTTTTACCTTTTTTTAACTTTTTAATATATTTAAATTCAGAGTTTGATGAGGAAGTACTGGTGTTGAAATGCCTAACTCCTTTTTAACAAATCTGATTTTCATCTGGATTATTTTGATTATTTTTTATTAAAATTGATGCTGTTAGTGCATCTTTATTTTGTTACATATATATATATATATATATATATATATATATATATATATATATATATATATATATATATATATATATATATATATATACTCAAATATAAATATATATATATATATATATACCTGCTATATATTTTATATACTATTATATATATATATATGTTGTGTGTTGAAATGTGCGTGTGTGTTGAAATGTGCGTGTGTGTGTATGCTGGAGGAGTTGCGATCCTGATGAGTGAGTCCTAGAATACTAATGTTTCAATTTAAGTTTGAGAAGGTTAAGGTATGTGTGGTTGTAGTCTATGGTCCATCTGGTATGTGTGGTTGCTGCCTATGTTCCATCTGAGGATGATGTTAAGGAGAGTGAGACTTTCTAGGACAATCTAAATAATGTTTTAGGGACTTCAGACTAATTGTGTTGGAAGACTTAAATGGTTATATAGGTGCTCGAAAGAGAGATTATATAGCAAATGCCTTTGAGGTTGCGGGAGAAAATGAGAATAGTAGGAAGGTGATTGATTTCTGTGAGGAAAGAGGTATGTGTGTGAGTAATACATTTTTTGAGCACAAGATTTGCCATAAATGCACGCGAGTTAGTTAGTGTAGGTAGAGAAGGTGTCGAAGTGAAGAGCATGATTGATTTTGTGTTGGTGAAGATGCTGATGAATGTGATGGATGTTAAATCAGTGAGGGGATTGAGGATGGGAATGTTAGATAATTATGTTGTCTTATGTAATGTTAAGATATTGGGGAAATGGATGGAGAGGAGATAAAATAGAAGGAAGTGGGAGATTAGGAGTGAGAAGTTAAGTAAACAAGGTTATAATGAAAGTATGTGAGAGTACTGGCAAATAAGTCAGTTGAATGTGAACAAAATGAAAGTGAACAAATCTGGACTCAAATGAAGGAAGAGTTTGTTAGTAGTGCAAGAGAAGTATGTGGGTGTGCTAAAGTAGCAAGTTAGAATGTTAAAAGTGAATGGTGGAATGAAGAGGTAATGCAAGTGGTAAAAAGTAAAAAAGATGCGTGGTTGAATGTACTAAAAGTCAATGATGGGGTTTCCAAAGGTGTATGGAACTAAACAGGGAGTAAAATGAGGAAGATCAAAAGTTGCACACGTAGGAGGAGAAAAGAAAAAGTAAATGAACAGTTTGGAAGAGGATGAAAAGAGACTTGCAAGAGAATAAGAAGCTCTTCTGGAAGGAAATGCGAATGTTAAGAAAGAGAATAAAAGGAATCTTCATGGAATAATAAAGTAAACAGAGATTGAGCTTCATGACTGATAAGATGGATGTTAAGAGAGTGTGGAGGGAACACTTCGAAAATCTGCATAACATCGACAGTAATAAAGAGATGAATGTGAATGGGTTTGGATGGTGTTAGAAGATGTTGGCATTTTGGGGAGGAGATATAGGTTGAATGAGAAAGTTGAAAAATTGCAAATCAACAGGTATAGATGAAATTACTGGTGAAATGATCAACAATGGAGGTGAGATTGTGACTGACTGGATATGGAAGTTGTGTAGCAAAACGTTTGTGGAGGGCGTAATTCCAAAGGATTAGATTTGAGAAGTATTGGTACCCTTGTATAATGATAAGGATAACTGTAGAAACTACAGGGGAATGAATTTATCAAGTGTTGTAGGGAATATATATGCTGGTATTTTTTTGGTTGAAAAAGCACGTCGAGTTACTGAGAGGCTGACTGTTGAAGAACAAGATGCATTTAGAAGTGGTAGAGAATGTGTAGATCAAATTTTTACATTGAAGCAAATGAGTGGGAAAATTGGAGAGAAGAAAAACAACCTGTATTTAGGTTTTATAGACTTGAAACAGGTGTACGGCAGGATTAATAGGGAAACTCTGTGACAGATGTTAGTGATATATGGTGTTGGTGGTAGGATTGTTAATGGAATCAAAAGTATGTATTTTCATAGTGAAGAGTGTGCAAGAATAAATG
>JABUQX010104179.1:27500-42500 GCA_015478945.1 Trachelipus rathkii
ATTTAAAGGTCAAGATGCCCAGATACACTGTGTCTGAAAGTGTGTAAATCAAAGGTAGTTGGGAAAATAGATAAAGGGAATGTGTTCCAGACTTAACCGGTGGGGTACATGTAAGATTGAGCATAGAGGTTAAGTCTGGGGTCAGAGGGTTGGGTAGAGAAAGGATGAGACTTTTCGGAAAGTCACGTGACACGTACCCTTCTCAGTTGAAGGGGTATGAGATTGAAGAGTTCAGAAGAGCAATGTCCGTTGCAATAGAGAGTGAGTGATGCAACAATTCGACGGGTTGAAAAAAAAAAAAAAAAAAAGAGAGAGAGAGAGAGAGAGAGAGAGAGAGAGAGAGAGAGAGAGAGAGAGAGAGAGAGAGAGAGAGAGAGAGAGAGAGAGAGTTAGTGAGAGCAGGAGAGTCAATAGGGACGAAAAGCCCTAGACTCCACCTTTCTAAAAAGATCTATGTGGAACTTCCTCAGATGTGTGAGGCAAACTCAGTACAGGGGCGAAAGAAACCCCAATAAAGAGGAAACAACTGGGGTGGTGTGAAGAAATTCTGAAGGCTCCTCAGAACACCCAACCTCTTAGAAGTTTGTTTAGAAGAGAAATAATGTGATCCTTCCAATGATGGTAACGAGGAAAAGAAACACCAAGATTATTAAGGACAGACGAAGGTTTGAGTTCTGTGTTTTAGAAGAACTCAATTCCTTCGTCTGTCCTAGAATATTGCAGTGTTGCAGTTGTGTGGAAGATTATGTCGATGAGAAGGATGGAGTAACCAAGTTTTTGAGGCATTGATAAGAACCTTATTTTCAATTCCCCAATTAGAAGATCGGCCTCCTAGTGTGAGCTAATTGTTGTTGGGAATGAAGGGTGGAGTCTCGGCATAGGAGTGGATATGTAAAAAGGTAATTGGGAGAAGGTGATTAATGAAAAGTTGAAAGAGAGTTGAGAATAAAACAAAACCATGAGGAACGAAAATATTTATGATTTAAAGGATGAACGGTGACCGTCTGCGACAGTTGATATAGAACGACCGGAAAGGAAATCAGGGAAAAGGCCACAGAGAAAATGATAGATAACGAAGGAGGGAAGCTTAGAAATCAAAGCTTTGTGCCAGACTCTATCGAAAGCCTTCGATATGCCCAGTGCAACAACAAAAGATTCATCAAAATGCCAAAGAGAAGAGGACCAAGAATCATAAAGAATAGAAAGAAGATCACAAGTTGAGCTCTTCTTACGAAACTCATTCGGTCGGTCAGAGATAAGATTAGAAAAATTGAGGTTCTTTCAAATCTTCCTGTTAAGAATAGATCTGAAAACTTTTGAAAGAACAGAGGTTAAACCGATAGGACGATATTTGGGATTAAGAGGGGTTTCTTTTTTTTTTCTTCAAAAGACTGAATGAGCTCACGTTTCCACCAACAAGATGGGTAGATTGAAGTAGAAAGACAGAGACGGAAAAGTTTACCAAGGCAAGGTACAAGCTCGGAAGAATACGTTTTGAGAACCACAAGAGGAATACCATCGGGGCCTTACTCCTTATTAGTGTTAAGATGAGAGAGAGAGAGAGAGAGAGAGAGAGAGAGAGAGAGAGAGAGAGAGAGAGAGAGAGAGAGAGAGAGAGAGAGAGAGAGAGAGAGAGAGAGAGAGAGAGAGAGAGAGAGAGAGAGAGAGAGAGAGAGAGAGAGAGAGAGAGAGAGAGAGGAAACAATATGTTTAGCTGAAATTACAGTATTAGGCATAAATGAGTTGGAAGTAGGTTGAAAAGGAGGAATAGCTCCGGAATCGTCTAAGGTGGAATTAGAGGCAAAGGTTTGGGCGAAGAATTCAGCTTTAGCGGAAGATAAAATGGCAGTTGTGTCATTGGAAAATACTAGAAGAAGGAAATGCCGGAAAGGACGTAAGGAAGAGAAACCAGTCAGATTATTGCATTTTCTACGGACAAAAAGAGTTTTAAGGATAACAACTTACGGAGAATAGATTTTTGCACGATTTCGTGGAGAAATATAAGTTGGGGTTAGTTTTTGGAGTTTGTATACGACGGTAATTTCTGAAGGCGGCGCCCTCTGGCGAATAGAACGAGAACAAACAGTGTTTTAAACCAAGGTTTGTTAGGTTTAGTTAAAGGAAAAGAATATGGGATGTACGCCTCCATGCCAGAGAGATTCACCTTGGTTTAACTCTCTGCCAACCCTGAAGAACACCCTCCAATGAAATCAGTAGTCATTCTAAAGGGAATTAATGAAGAACGATCGCAAGTCCCGCCAGTTAGCACCACCGAAGTGTCCAAAACGTTTCCCCGTCGTTGGCGGAGATCTTTCTGGCGGAAGACTTGAAGTGATAGAACAGGAAACAGAGATAGGAAGGTGATCTGAGGAACCCAGAAGAGGAAAGATTTTAACAGAATAAATTAAATTATTAGAGGTTAGAAAAAAGTCTAGAACAAGAGTTGGCAAACTTTTTTTTTATGTAGGGCCACATTGTAAATAATTTTGGTCTTCGTTGGCCAATGGGCATGTGAATGGATATATATATATATATATATATATATATATATATATATATATATATATATATATATATATATATATATATATATATATATATATATATATATATATATATATATAGCCTAAATAAAAAACAAAAAACAACGTACAGTTAGTTAATGGAAAAAATGAAATTCTTTTTCTTGGGACATTATTTCAGTAAACTGAGGTTCCAGGCTGGTGCTCCCTATCATTAAAATAGACTGTAAGTGTTCATCCGTTAAAGCGGACCTATATTACGATTTCACGTACTTAACTTCCTTTTTGAAAAAAAAAATTCGCACAGGTAAGTACTACCAAACACCGAAATAAAGGCTCGTGACTATTTAGTTAGTTCGACATATTCATTAGGAAGACATGCATAAAATTCTACCAGTGTTTTGTCGCGAAATTTGTTTTTTAGGGGGTCATCCACACTGCAGATTTATGTTTCGAGTTGAAGATTAGGGGGCAGCTTCTCGAATGCACAATCAAACGGATATTGCAAGATCGAGATTTGCTCCGCACTAGCGTCAATGTCCAAAAGACGCTGTTGGAACTGTAGTCCTAGCTCAGAAAATATATATGTCGCAAATTTGCTTGGGAATTGAGAATTCACTTCACTGAATTTTTTCATACTGTATTTTCGAATTTCAGCTCAGCGGGCCTGGTGGAAAGAGGCGAAGGGCCGTATTTGGCCCGCAGACCCCTGGTCTAGAATATAGGGTTCATCTCAAAGACGATCATGGATGCGAGTAGGGAGCTGCACCAACTGCTCGATGTCAGTTTGGATTGAAAGGTGGTAGGAAATTTCGCCATCACTATCTTGAAAAATAGAAGAAAGCTATTGGCTGTGTTGAACGTTGAAATCACCGAGAATGATGATTTCAGGAAAAGTTGAAGAATAGAGAATGTGTTCTAATTCGAAGTTGAAGTAGCCGAAGAATTCAAGATAGTCAGTTGAGTTAGGAGACAGATATTAATATATAAATTTAGTAGAAGATTGAGAGGATAGCTTGAGCCATAAGGTAAAAAATTCGGAAGACACCAAATCAGAAACACGAAATAAAACAACATCATTGCGCACATAAAGATCATTTCCAATTCGTATTTACAAAATTCATGTACCTGGTATATTCCGAAAAAAAAAATTCAAAAGACGTTCGTTTTCCCTTCATTAGAACCTTGAGACTCTAACCGTTTTCGTTTTTGCATTTGTGCTTACAAAACGTGAGAAATGCTCGAGTTTGCGTTCGTTTTTGACAAACTTAGCGCAAAATCGTAAGAAATGCTCATTAAACCTAAGGAATTTCCTTAATTCTGTAAGGTTTCTATTTCCCGTGCTTGCTGAATTTAGCACGTTCTTACCAAAAAATGTAAACAAACAAGATGGCGGAGTGGTAGGCCCGTTTGAATTGATGAATGTTTCATTCAATAATATCAGCTTTAAATCTAATTTCCTCCAAATCGATAAACTCCATCACAATAGTTGATCAATTATTTGTAATATAAACCATTTGTTATTTTTTATTTCTGTTTTATTTCTGAATTTGGCGACATCCACTGCGACGACCGATGCTTTGTCTCAGAATCATAACCCTAAACCCATGATTCATAACCAGTTAAGATACTGGAGATTAAATTGGAGTTTCTTCATACTTGTTATTTGAGTTCCGTACAAACAAAAACGAAATTGACCTTCTGTTCGTTGCCTAGCATTATTGGTACAAATTTCGCGAAATGCATCTCATGTTCAAAATGTCCGACAAAATGCGTTGAATAGTCCAGTATGACTGTCCTATTATCTCACAAACATCCTGGATAGTTTGCCTATGATCTGCAAAGGTAGCCTCTCAAACTTTTGCTATTGTTCCCGGCGTATTCTTTACTGAAGGTCGTCCGGAACTCTCATCGTCATCGACAGCTGCTGGTCTGTCTTTAAAGTGTTTGCACCATAAATAGGTTTTGCTTTTGTTCATGGCATTTATCTCAAAAGACTTCCTGTAGCATGCGATGGGTTTCTGCAGAAGCTTTTTAAAATTTGAAGCAAAATTAAATGCAGATTGTTTGCTTGTTAAAATCCGCGGTAATAGTCCGTTTCAGGGTAATCCTATCAGGTATCGATTATTTTTTCCCATAATCGTAAGTTATCGGACATCGTTGTTACCTATATATATAACTATAGTTTGTTCGAACACATAAGAGTGACTTTTTATTCGGCTAAATTTACACAAAATTTTTTAAAAAATGAAATATTTGTTTATAATTACGTGTATGTTAACTTAAATGTGTTATTTAAAATAAAATTTATTAAAAATAAAATAAAATTCTAAAATTTGAATTGTGCTACATTTGCATAAATTTTACTTCAGATTTTTTTAATAATTACGTGTATATTTTATTTATTTGTTTTTTAACTAATCGAATACCATAGAGTAAATGCACAGCAGGCTGGCGTACATGCATAGCAGACCGCTTGCTGAAGCTCTCTCTTCTAGTGCGCGCTGCGCGCGAGCGGTGCCGTACGGTTCTTTTATGGCAACGATCGCGCGCAGCGCGCATTGGAAGCGAGCGCTTCAACGAGCGGTCTGCCATGCATATACGCCAGCCTGCTGTCGGCCCACCTATGTATTTGATTAAAAAAAAATAATATATATATATATATATATATATATATATATATATATATATATATATATATATATATATATATATATATATATATATATATATATATATATATATATATATATATATATATATATATATAAAAATAAACAAATAAAATAATTTTATATTTATATTGTAAATGTATGCACAAATTAGAAGATTTTTTTTTTTTTAATATCGATTGCATGCATTTAATTAAAAGGACATGGCAACTCTCTTAGATGGCAATATTATAATATCGATTATCTTTTCATAAAATATCGATATCGGATAAGTTTACCCTTAAAGGACTATTACCAAATCCGTTATATCAGCTCAGAAAATACGCCAAATCAATGAAACCTACACTTACAAAAAAAAAAAAAAAAAAAAAAAAAAAAAAAAACTTTCATCTGCGAGCATGTCGACACACTGATTCACAAAGCATATTGCTCGCCACATCTAGCGGCAGAAGGACGTGCTATTTCCAGTTCGCGAGGACTGTTCATATTGCCCCAACTTTATATATATATATATATATATATATATATATATATATTCTATATATATATATATATATATATATATATATATATATATATATATATATACATATACATAACTACTCCTACTTTTGCTATATATATATATATATATATATATATATTTTAATAAAAGTTCACACCTCACGGGCATAGCCCTATTCTAGGAGGAGAACTTCTCTAGGTAATTTCTACCTAGGATTCGGACTAGGAATCGAACCGGCGCCCTTGCCATGCAACTCTGTCGCTCTACCGGCTGAGTAATAATAATCTTATGAAGTTTCTCTTCCTACTCATTAATGCCATAAGATACAAGTCATAAAGTACGATCGGATAAGATGACAAAGTCCCAACAACACAAAGTAACCCTAATATGTTGCACGAAAATAAATGAAATGAAATAGTATTTTGAGTACTGTAATCTTCTTCACAAAAATGTGACAATAGAGAGATCATAAATAATGTTTGTCGATTAAATATTTTCTCCCCACAATTCTGGTTGCACTCTAATGGTTGTCATCCCTTAGTTTTGTGATTCACAAAAACAACTAAACTACTACAGAACTTAACCAACAAATTTTATCTTACACGACCATTATTAACAGATGAAGCACCTCTGCAACAGTCCAGTTCCTATGACGTGGAAGATTGCAGACAAAGAATCATCGATCTTAATAACTAAAAAAAAAAAAACGCATAATTATAATAATTTTTGGCAGTGTAGAATGAAAGGTTACAAATATAATAGAATTATAAGGTATGGAATGAACATTTCATATGGCTTAAAGTTCGTTATTAAAAAAGGATTGGAGAAAAAAAATAAGAAGAAAAACAATAAGCAAGAATGTAGAACACTTAATTAAAAATCAAGAACTTAATAAGCCAACGACATAAATTTCACCACAACTCAAAACCTCTTCAGGTATTCAAGGGCACATTCTCTGGCTCGTGCGTTCACAGCGAGTTTCATTTCAGATATTTCTTTATCAATTTCTTCCATAAAATGAATAACAAAATCCACAAGCTTATGTTTAAACATCTGTTCCGTGTGCAAGTTTGTTATGAGAAATGATATGTCATAACCTTCAATAGGTTTTCTTCTTAATGTAATGAAATTTTCTGCTCTCATCATCATAAACCTCATAAATTTATGACAAAGAATCTTTTCAATTTCATCAGCCTGTTTTATAGCAATGGAAATTCGTAAAGAATTAATAGATGGTTCAACAAGAACCCTTTCTTTTTCATTTCTGCTCACAACAACAGGAGTCATCAGCAACTCTTTACTGGATCTAACTTCAACTTCTGGTTTATTGTGTCGTTCAACAACTTGTGAGTTAAAATATATATATATATATATATATATATATATATATATATATATATATATATATATATATATATATATATATATATATATATATATATATATATATATATAAGTATATACTCTTTATTTTGTCTTTAAACATATATATATATATATATATATATATATATATATATATATATATATAAATATCAAAGTATAAAAAATTCAGTTTGCCAAATGTTTTTAAAACTTTTTTTTTTTTAAACCTAAACTAATTTTAAGGATATGAAACAAATTTTAAAATGTAAGTAATTTTAATAAATAATATGTTAAAAGGTGTTACAAAGCTTCTCTTCACTCTGCTGTTAAAATTTTAAACACAAAGTTGTATTGTAAATAAAAGTAGTTCATATAGTCTTTTAAAAGTGGATCCCGTGTTCCACTTTTGACAAGCGCCATCTGTGTTTGGACGTATCAAAGATATTTTGGGTCAAATAAATAATACTACTCTATTGTTTCAATGAGACTCTTCACAATTTACGACATGATGTTTTATGTTTATTACACACTCTTATGGCATACCTGTTTCAGAGCGTCACATTGAAAGCTTCGAATTGACCTTACCTAAAAAGGTAATTATAATCGTAACTATGTTTCTCTTCGATTTTAAGTAAACCAATTCAACTATTAAATCAGATAAGAATCATTTTAACCGAGTAACGAGGTTTAAAAATTTAAAAATGAATCAAAAGACAGCAAGAAAAGTTGGACATTTGTAAAATGACAAATCAAATAAAATCACTTACACTTATTTGAAAATACAGTTTATAAATATTGGCTTATAAAAAGAAAACAATACTTAATTATATGGTATACTTTAAAAAGCAAACAAACAAGTATCCTTTGATATATATATATATATATATATATATATATATATATATATATATATATATATATGTATATATATATATATATATATATATATATACTATATATTTACGTATAAATACATATATACAACATACATATATATTTAATATATATATATATATATATATATATATATATATATATCAGGGGTGGCCAACCTGCGGTGCATGCGCCAAAAGCGGCGCATTGGATGATTACAAGTGGCGCATTTCATCTCAGTGATCTAAATTCGAAACTACAAGGTAAGAATAAATTATTTCCTTTCTTAGTAAATAGCATCAATTCATTTAAAATAAAGTTAAAACTGTTGATCTCTCAGTTAGAAAATCAGGATTTGAGTCAATTTCCTCACATGAAAGAGTTGAGTGAATGTGCTCCTGATAATAACAATTTGACCAATATATTAAAAAGTTCAAGTTATTGCAAGAGTCATTTGGAAGTCTTTTTCATGATTTGTTAAAGAAGAAAATTCCATGCTCGCATTTATAAATTCATTTTCACTTAGTGAACAAAACGTAATGAAGATGCCTAGTATTTTAAAATACAAATGGAACTTATTGATTTAAAAGCAAATTCATTATTGAAAATGAAATTTGATGAGCTTTTCTCAGATCAAAATGCTTTTGACATGATTAATTTCTGGCTTTCATTACCCTGTGAACATTTCCCAGACCTAAGAAGATGCAAATGTGAACAAACATCTTCATCCACGAGATTGATTAAAAGCAAAAGGAGGTCGCGAATGACTGATGCAAATTTGAAGAATTCTCTGCTGTTCTCATTAACAAATTTAACACCAAACAATGAAATTCAAACAGGCTCAAAAGTCTCATTAATGGTAAGTAATGTTTATGTGCTTTATTAGATATTGTTTTACCTACAATAATTAAATCGTTTAAAAATCTTAATTATGTTTATTAACATACCTTTTTAAAAGGTAGACATGGTACTTGAGTTGTATGGAGCATCTGAGCTCGTATGTGAAAGCGCATATACGCATAGTATGTAAAAGGTTGACCACCCTTAATTGTATATAGTCATTTTTTAAAACAAAAATTCTTTAAATCACCATTGTCGCTTTGTAGTCCATAGAACTGAACCGAACATCCGAACATAATACATCAAGATGTATTAAAATTTATAATTTTATTTGCTAATTAAAATCGTAAATATTTTAGCTACAGAAACAATATATCAATATATAAATATAGTTAATAATATCGATATCATTTAAAAAATATCGATATTTTATTGATGAGAAAAAAAGGAGTATAAAATAAAAATTTTAATACTCAAATAATATTTTCGCTACAGAAACAACACATCAATATATAAATAGAGGTATAATAACGATATCATTTAAAAGTATCGATATATTTATTGGAGATAAAAATGTTGTAAAATAAAATTACAACATTTTTAATACTCAAATGATGGGACCAACCATAGGGGTCAAATAAGAATAAATTATATAAAGATTTTTATATTCACTATGAATAAAATGAATGATATCAAAAGTAATTCAACTTGTGCGATAAATAATTAACTTTATGGAAGCATATTCGATGGGCATCGTTGGCTGTGCTTCATATAAATAGTAAAGAAGCACATTGTAAATATTATTATATGCAATTTTTCTTCGTTCACTCACACACTTTAAGTATCGGGAACATTTAAATCAGCAATAAAAATATTTATTATTTTTATCGTTTGTTTTTATTTTTTTTGTTTCTATTTTTTTTATTTTTTTTATTATCTTTTTCTTTTGCTAACTAGAAGTGAATAAATTGTTTGTTCAATTGTTCAATAAGCAAACTGAATCCCACTTCCGCTTATCAACTCTGAATTAACAACATTATTAATGATGATGTTTGGAATTATCAATCCGTCAACATTACTCAACATCCGCTCAACATTGTTTCATTCACCTCTTCTCCCACACATTAAAACACGCTCACACAAACATGCATACAAACACACATCAATATATATATATATATATATATATATATATATATATATATATATATATATATATATATATATATATATATATCTTTAACTCTAATATATATATATATATATATAAATATATATATATATATACAGTATATTTATATATATATATATATATATATATATATATATATATATATATATATATATATATATATATATATATATATATATATATATATATATCGAACAAATATATATGCTAAATATTTTTATAATATATATATATATATATATATATATATATATATATAATATATATATATATATATATATATATATATATATATATATATATATATATAATAATAATATATATATATATATATATATAAATATATATATATATATATATATATATATATATATATATATATATATATATATATATATATATATATATATCCTATATATATATAACTATATATATATATATATATGACTGGTGGCAGAAAAAGGCGGTCGGTGTGCGCAAATACCCATAAAACAAAGAGGTTAAAAACCGAAACCGGTTCCAAAATCAAAATCCGACATGCTTTTTCTTGAAAGAAAAGAAGCAAAAGTATAATATGAAAATAGGAAATGTATTCAAGATTTATGAAGGATTGAGCATAGCAGTCAAGTCTGTAGTCAGAGTCTCGGACAAAGAATGGATGAGAATGTGTGGTAAGAGGAGCACACGAACCATCCTCGACTTAAAGGTTCAGAATAGCGATATAGTGTGTGTGCGTGCGTGTGCAGGTGTAGGTGTGTGTGTGTATGTCTCTCACTCACTCTCTCTTTCTCTCTCTCTCTCTCTCTCTCTCTCTCTATATATATATATATATATATATATATATATATATATATACTATATATATATATATATATATATATATATATATATATATATATATATATATATATATATATATATATATATATATATATATATATATATATATATATATATATATATATATATATATTAAACAAGAGATACTACTACTATTGCTAAAAATAAGATTTTTTTTTCTTCAAATTAGATACATATACTAATGAATGAATAAAAGGTGTCGATGATACATTTGTCTCAGCGACTCATCATGTGAATTTGAGGCAGGTGACTTGAGATCTCACACAATAAAGAGAGACAATATCATGCTGTAACCATGACTAAAGTGTCGTTAAAGTTACGTCATCGAATGTCACAAATCGATATATTTGAAACTCTTCCGGGAAGTAAATCGAAAATTTTGAATAATTTCAATTTCTCGTCCGTATCGTATTTAGGGGGAAAAGTTTCTATTTTGGAAGGGAAAATTTGGGAAATTTGAACATAATTCCTTTAATTTTCATCCGATTTTCAGCAAAGAGACGTAACTGGGCGAGTTATGAAACGTCGATTTCAAGCGTTTTCTGCATCTTTATCCGTTAATTTTGTTGTGCTAATTTGAGGTCAGAATTTATGTCAAATTTCTCAACAAAAAATCTACCACAGATAGATGGGCTCTAAATAAAACTTTTAGGTTTATTCCCCTTCAAAATAATATATATAAAAATAGGACAAAACATTTTTTTTTATTTTTAAAAAGTTAAAAATTTTCTGATCATGTCTGTTATCAGCCTCCACCTCCATATACATATCGATTGCGTGGATCCGAACACATTTCCTAAAAGTCAAATAAAACTATTTAAAATTTTAAAAATTTAATAGAAAAAGTAAAAAGAAATTGATATTTTTTGGGGCTTCACACCTAAGCTAACAAAAATTACGACAATTCATTTCAGTTTAAATTTGATTTATGTATCTAAAGTTTGCAATTATGAATGTAGACGTCATGTACATTTTTTTTTAAATTAAACAAATACCATAGAGTGGTATTCATGATTAGGTACCTAAAGTTTGTAATTATGAATGTAGACGATGTACACTTATTTTTTTTAATTAACCAATACCATAGAGTGGGATACATGACGCCGCGAAGGCACTGCCGACCGCACGCGGGCTACCGTGTGCTCCCAGCAAAACCGTTGCCTAAAATTAATATTAATTCTATTTTTCTGTTTTATTTTACAAAAAAACTAAAAACTAAAATATCAAATATCTCAAAATAATTAGTTCATTACTTTAACTTTCGTTGTATGATTTAAAAAAAAAAAAAAAAAAAAAAAAAAAAAAAAAAAAACTCATGTGACACCAAGAGATCTTTCAACACTTTATTCGATTACGTAGATTTAAAAAAAATGGCTTGAGCTTAACTGGAACCGGATAATCGACATAAGCCAAATTTTCATATCAAAATGTTTTATAATTTTTCTTTATTGTCCATCCGATCTATATGAAATTTAATTAATGGCATGTTTTTTTTTTGTAATCAAACTTTTTTGAAGGGCGATTTTTTTTTATAGTAAATTTTTAGTATTTTGTCAAGTTGTGTTGTCACGTGTCGAGAGTGTCAAATAATTGTGTGTACTAAAAATTTCCTAAATAAAAGATGTGTTCACCCAATTCTATCTACTCTGAAAATTTCATGTAGATTAGATGGACAGTAAAAAAAAAAAAAATTTGAAGTTTTCCAGAAAAATATTAGCACGAAAAAATCAGAATAATTGTTTATTTTTTTATTTTTATTTTTAATTTTGATTAGACGTTACATAAATCTAAAATTTTAAATTATGGCACAAAATTGGCACCGCAAAATATACGGCTACATATAATGAAAAACGCTCATAATATAAAATTTAGAGCACAAGCCTTAACGAAAGCAAATTTTAAAATAATTGTTAAATTGCTCTTTATTTCCCATAGGAAAATCGAAACTTCCTTTTTGCACGACGTCCTTTCCTTTCAGTCCACCAAAACAAGGAAAACTCACCATAGAATTATTCAGTAATTCTGTCCAATCAAATCCGTTCATTTCTTATTACCCATCGTTTCATTTTCTCCTTCAACGCAGATTTGAATAAAGTTTCAAACATCTTTTTAACTTTTCGTCCCTTTTTATCCTCTAAGCATTTTAGGTTTCTCCGAAATAACGAAGAGAGAGAGAGAGAGAGAGAGAGAGAGAGAGAGAGAGAGAGAGAGAGAGAGAGAGAGAGAGAGAGAGAGAGAGAGAGAGAGAGAGAGAGAGAGAGAGAGAGAGAGAGAAGATATAGAGCAAAAAAACAGAGAGAGAAGAGAGAGAGAGAGTATCTTTTAGCTACACTAAGCTGAGACAAAATCTCAGTTCATTATCTGTGCTGGTCATATAGCTCAGTACTTTGCATTACTGGAATTTGTGACAAATGCTTTGCAGTCAAAAGTAGTATGGATTTGTTAAGTGTTCGAGTCACAAAAAGAATACTAACAGTCGTGAAAGTTCATGGATGCTGAGGACAGTGTAAAACAAGATACATTAGCTTCTACCCACACAATTACTAAGAATATCGGAATAGATTTATAGGTGACAAGAATCCTACAACGATAGCAGCACCGTTCAAAACCACCATTTTCAATATCTTGGGAATTCTGGAAAAAAATCCTCTTTATCCGTTACTCAGACTCTTTTGTGATTTCTGTGAAGCAGCGAATTTCTGATGAAAATTTATTCTCCTTCTCACTGTTGCCTCTACATCCTTTTATAATGTTGGATATGACGCTGGAAGATTTTAGAGAAAAAAGTACAATTTTTCTTATTTGTACAATTTTAAAGATTTTTACAATGAAGCTAAACTATGGTACAGGTTTTGGATGGATAAAAAAAAAAAAAAAAAAAAAAGAAGACTGAAAGAATGGGATCTAACAAAAGTAATATAAGATATTAAGACTTTCCGAACTACCAAACAGACTCAACCATACACAGCAAGCAGCATTAAAAGATCTTTAAGCACATTGCGAAGAGTATAAATCCGGCTCAGATCGACCATATCCGAAAACCGGCTCACTATAATATGCATGCTGAGTGTAAGCAGAAAAATGATTCTTAAAGTTTTGTCCCTTAATTAAAATCCTGGTTACACTCATGGATATATATATATATATATATATATATATATATATATATATATATATATATGTATATATATATATAATAATATATATATATATATATATATATATATATATATATATATATATATATATATATATATATAATATATATATAATTCTTCAAATTTCTCTCTTGAGTTTGCTAATATTTTTGAAGGCCAGTATCGTAATTACCCCTTCGAAGATCTGAAAGCATGATATATATATATATATATATATATATATATATATATATATATATATAATATATATATATATATATATAATATATATATATATATATATATATATATATATATATATATATATATATATATATATATATATATATATATGAGTGTATGTGTGTGTTAACTAGGTAAATAAAAGTTAAATAAATGTAGTTACTAGAGGTGTAGCGGATATCCGCATCGGCATATCCGGATATCCGCATCATTTTTCTATATCCGCATCCACATTCGCATCCGCATAAACTTTTTTGCGGATAGCGGATAGTATTCATTATGAATTATGAGACTAAATGTTGCTCCAACTTTCAGTAACGCAAGATGTTCAGACTCGCTGGAGTAGTAGTTTATACATGCTTGAGAGGATAGGAGAAATAAAGGGAAGCTGTCTTCCTTACGCTTCGAACAAACAAAAAGGTGGAAAGGCCTGACAGGAGATAATAATGCGATTTTAGATAATTGTATTACTCTTCTTAAACCGTTTGAAGAGGGAACTAAGACTATTAGCTCAAAAAATTCTTGTTTGTCAGACGGGATTCCCTCTAGTTGCAACGATGAAAGCTGTGCTAAATACTGCTATAAAAGTAAGAGACTTTTAAAGATGACAGAAACACTCATGCTGGAGATAGATAATAGATTTCAAATTCTGCAAAACGATACGCATCCGCAATAATAACTTTTCTGGATCCTAGATACAAAACCAAATTTATTGAACCACGTGTTGCACAGAGAGTTAAATTTATTTAGTATGCCTATGTGATGAAATGCTGTTAAAGGCACAAATTTC
>JABUQX010104180.1:0-2500 GCA_015478945.1 Trachelipus rathkii
TCGGACTTAATAGATGAAGCGTACTTTCGCTGGGAGTCAACACAAGCGCCCCCTGTGGGTTTAAGGGATTCTCTTCCCACAAATAGAACGTTTGAAAACCGTGTGCAAGTCTATTCGACGCCTGTGATCGGCTTGCCGATTGCAGAAGCAGAAGAACAAATTCCTGAAAGCGAGTTATCTTTTGAGGGGTTTGAAATTGAAGATAATCCAGTGAGAGAGACAATAAAAGAAAATCGACCGTATACGCGATCGCGAGGAACTTGTCAGGAGTTGCCAATTGTGTTCCCTTACTTAATAGAACGTCGGCGGAAATAAATGGTTGATAAAAAAATATGACAAAAAAGTAAAGAAAAGTGGAAAAAAAAAAAAAGTTAGTAGTTCGAGAAAAATGTAAATAAATTATATAGGGTTAAAAAAAATTAGGTAAGAAAATTGTAGATAGGGTAAAATTGAAAAATAAATAGATAGGATAAAATTTGGATAGGATGAAAGTAGACAGGATAGAATTGAAAAAAAAAAAAAAAGATTTTTTTTTGAGAACCATTGCAGCATGCGTCATCAGATTTGCCGTTGCAAAGGAATATCCCCACTGTGGGAAAAGAGAAAAGATATTTAAGGGGATGTGATGGAAGTATGTTTTATTTAAATTTTGGGTATGACTTGTACTTTAACTTTTCTGCGTCAATACCAGAATTGACGGGTGGGGAGGAATGAGATAGATTTAACTATCTTTCTTATTTTTCTCCTTCCCACAGAATTAGATTTTAATATTTATTGATCCATCAAGAGGAAGTCTGGATCACAAAAAGTAAAAGGAGACAAAAACGAAAAGAGGAAAAATAAAAATATACTAAAGACAGTACAAAAGTACAAAAGAAAAGAACATAAAAAGAAACAAAACGAAGACTAAAGAATATAAAAAGAAACCAAAACAAAGAATAAAGAACATAAAAAGAAACAAAACGAAGAATAAAGAGCATAAAAAAGAAACAAAACGAAGAGTAACAAGAAGACGTTACACCCTTATCAAAGGGTAACTTGCAGTTTATTTTATTTTTATTTCCAAATAAAAGAGAACTATATGCGAATAATTAAGTTCAATTGGATTAAGAAGATAGGATGATTTGAATTAGATTAAAATAAAATGATATTTAACAATGAGATTAAAAAGAGAAAATAGTAAAATTTTAGTTTTGCAAATGGATGAGGTTATTTTAAAGATAGGATAACTAAATTAGATTAGATTAAAAATTGAGGAGGAGGATTAAATAAGATTAAAAGTTAAGTTAAAACCAAATGAGGTAATTAGTTAGAATTTGTTGTTAAAAATAATAATTATAATAGCTTAATGATATTAGGAAACCTGTTTTTATGAATAATTAGTAATTCGATTTAAGTATGATTCAATTTAGTAATATTTGAGACCCGCTAATTCTGGTCTCTTGTTCAGGTCCCGATTGTAAGGCAGTATACAAACAGCGAACTTGAAGAAAACCAGCAGCCATTTTACTTGGAAGATTTAAGATCGTTACTGTTAGGGAACGTAATTACCACTGTGGAGGTCCGCT
The DNA here is from genome assembly GCA_015478945.1 of Trachelipus rathkii. Classification (NCBI taxonomy): domain Eukaryota; kingdom Metazoa; phylum Arthropoda; class Malacostraca; order Isopoda; family Trachelipodidae; genus Trachelipus; species Trachelipus rathkii. The sequence continues at coordinate 1,569 of JABUQX010104180.1, forward strand.
TTTTTCAAGATTGTTTTGAGTTCCCATTCTAGCTGGAATTTCTAACCAATTCTTCGCCTTATCAACCAAAAATCCGCAAATAGCACAATCCGCCTATTAAGAACTCATTCCGCAGTTATAACAAACCGAACATCCGCAGTTATTAACGACATCCGCAGTTATTAAACCGCACATCCGCAGTTATTAAACCCGCACATCCGCAGTTATTAAAACCGCACATCCGCCAGTTAAAACCGCACATCCGCAGTTATTAAAACCGCACATCCGCACTTCCACATTGTTTTTTTTACATTTATTATGTTAATAACATATTCTTCATTCTTATTATAATTATTTTATTTTTTTCATTTTATCTATATTATTATTATGAATCATATTATTTATTCTCATTCCATATATATGTGTATGTATATATACATATACATGTATTTATAATCAAGTTAATTTGTATATATAATTATATATATAAACGAAATATTTATTTTATTAACTAATAATAAAGTTAAAAAAAAAAAACCACTAAAAGTTTTAAATAATCTTTTTTATTATTTAGTTTTATAAAGAGGTTACATTAATGGATGAGTCGTAAGTTTGAAAACAAATAAGGTCAGAATAATATGGTGAGTACCAAAAATCAATAACAGTGGATATAGCCCCACTGTGGTTGCAGTTTAATCCCACCTAGTTTATTTCCAACAGGCATCATCATTCTAAGGAAACAAAAAGAAGGTTAAGGAAAGAAGTAATATTAAATAAGAGAAGAAATTGCAAGAAAGAAAGGAATACACCACTGCGCTACTCCAAATATATTAAAAGAAGATCTCTCGTCATAGCGCTCCAGATAAAATTGGATGAGTGAGAGAGGCCTTCTTGAGAGTTGAGAGATCCCGGGGTTGAAGAAGGAGGGATTCTTGTCTCTCGTCAAGTTATAA
>JABUQX010104180.1:7500-21631 GCA_015478945.1 Trachelipus rathkii
TTTTAGGGTTTACTTTCATTCGAAGTGACTTCTTTGTGAATTTTCTTCGTTCTTGAATCACTACATTTATCCCAGCCTTTACATCATCCAAATTGTTTAAACCCTTTAAATCTAATAATAAAGCTTAGAAATTGTAGCAGGCATTTTACTGGACTTAAGAAAACTTTCCATAATATTAAGTAACGAGACATTGTAAATCTGTGAAGAGGAATGGACCAAGTGGGTCTGACGTTTGGAACTTTCGTAAAAATAATTCACGTTCTAAGGAAAGCATTTTAAAAAAAAGCCAGTTTGCATTTTAAAAATACATCTTTGGTTTGAAAAGAAAAATTTTGTAATGGTTTGGTGTTAAGAGATTTTCGGCTGTCAACTGCACACAAAAAATCGAGAAGTGAATAGTGTTACCTCAAAAAAAAAAAAAAAAAAACTCAAAAAATAAAAATTCCTAAAAAAGAAAAAGATAGAAACAGATAAGTCATAAGTCATATAGTCTAAAACACATCCATATACAAATCACCTTCTCGGAAGGATGAACTTGAAACAACCTCTAGCGGACAGAATAGGAAGAATAGTAGGTAATAGTGAACTAAAAATAGAAAGAAACCAGGATTAGAGAAGATTTATGGATGTCCTTCGCGCCATCCTTTTTCATTCACATATCAAAATACATCTCATTCCAATTATATACAGTAAGAAAAAAAAATATTCAAAAAATATGTAACTTGGTCCATTTATTTTTTTTCATATGTTTTGAAAATTTTAAAATTTTCCGAACTTTTTTGGAATTTTCCTGACTTTCAGCATATCTTAAAACGCTTCCCTGACCTTCCCTGACTGATTTTTTCCCCTGACTTTCCAGAAATGGTGAACCCTGAACAGGAAAATTAACTACTAAAAACTGGTGTGAGCAATTTCTTATCGAGCGTAAGCACAAATGACATGACAAACAACGAAAACGGTCTAATTTAAAAGCAAAGAAAATACTAAAATTCATTCCTTCTATCGTAAACGCTTCGTATAATTACAATTATGATTAAAGGATATAGAACTAAAGAAATTAGCCCCATGTAAGTATTAGTTGACTTGCTACTTCTATTTATGGCAGCCCACTAATACTTTACTTGGAAATAATTTCTGTATTTCTATCCTCCTTTAAATCATAAAATTGCAGGTCTAAGGCCCGCATACACAAGCCTTTGTTATTTCTTCTGAATTGGAAAAGTTTTCCATGAAGAAAACAACGCGTTCTCGTAAATTTTCTAGGTTTTAGCCTTTATCCCGCTAACGTTTTTTGAATAAACTTTTACACGTTTCTCGATCACATTTATCGCCGCTAAAAACTACTGCATATGATGTTCCTAAAATTCCTGTTTATGCTCGGCTTCCCTACATTGGACAGCTTTTCAATGATCTTTCACTTTCAGATTAGAAATATCTTAAACAAAAACTTTCCCCAATGCAAGTTTCTTATATATTTTATTAACAACAACTCAATTAGCAGTTTCTTTAAGATTAAAGAAAGCATCTCAATGAACTTGAGGTCACAACAGTTCGTTTACAAATATAAAGTGTGCCAACTGTAAACATCGACTATGGTAGGTCAAAACTTCCTACGAACATAAAGTGCGAGCCTTCAAACACGCATGGGCATTGTCCTTTCGAAATAATCTACGCCCAATTCTCCAAAAAGACGATGAATTTAGCTTGTAGAGATTCATTATGACCTCTTCAAAAATTCTCCATTCTTTAAAATGCTACTAAAGGTGAAGACCTTAAAAATTTGGAATCTTTTTATAAAAACACTTAAACCTACACTTAATATCCATAAGACCTCTTTGGCACTCCTGATTGCCACTGTACTAATTGCCATGATTTCGTGCATAAACGAACACAATTTCTTGCGAGGTTTACTTTTGTTTTGCAAGCAATTGAAATCAGCTGTTGTGATAGAGCCCGTCCGTCGATTCCGGATAAACAGAAATAAAACTATAACAAATGGTTTTATATTACAAAAAATTTATCCATATGGAAGAAATTAGATTTAAGCTGATTTTATTGAATGAAATATTCATGAATTCAAACGGGCCTACCACGCCCATCATTTTTTTGGTTTACACATTTTCGCAAGAACGTGCTAAATTCCGCAATCACAGGAAATATCAAAACTTTACAAAATTAAGGAAATTTCTTACGTTTGTTAAGCATTGATTTTTTACGATTTTGCGGTTTTAACAAAAACGAACGCAAACTAAAGCATTTCTTAACGTTCGTTAAGCAAAATAAAAACGAAAACGCCTATATAAACATACAGTAGGTCAGATAGATAGGGAATGAGAATTAAATTGCGAAATATATATATATATATAATATATATTAACTATAGTATTATAATATATATATATATATATATATATATTAATATATAATATATATATATATATATATATACTATATTATATATATTTTTAATATTAAATGCAAAATTAAAAAGAAGAGAATTAAAAATTTATCGAGCTTCACAAATAGTGGAAGCTACCCTTCTCCGAATTCGTCGAGTCATTAAAGAAATTTTTAATTCTCTTCGTATGATGCAATTGTGCTGAAAAACCCTCACTAATCAATTCTAGCTTCCTCGCGTGAATGGTGTTGATAGACTCCACCTTTCCAACTACCAAACCGACACTTCAACAATGCTGGGACATGGTACTGAGATATATATAATAATATATATACATTATAATATATATATATTATAATACTAGTATATATATTAGTTAATATATATATATATATACTACTATAATAATATATATATAATATAGTATATATATATTTAAAGACGCAAAATGTGTGGTATCGGTTAAGATACCAAAATTTTTGCCGATACCGATACCGGATGACTAACTACTCGACAAAATTCCCGATAGCCTGGATACCTCAAAAATCAGAGCCGGTAACCGGGTGCCGATACCACCGATACCCGATAACCATGTATCGGTGCATCACTATTATATATATATATATATGTAATAGATATATATATATAATATACTAGTATATATATAATAACCTATATCATAATATATATATATATATATATATATATATATAGTATATATATAATAGTATATATATATATATATAGTATATAGGGATGTTAAGCAAGTGATCGCTGATACAAATATTTACAAGTAGGAGGGCCTTGTTGATGAAATATGAAGGAATCAAATAGATTCTAAGGTTAAAATTTAATAAAAATTTCAATAATATAAAAGTTATCTAAATAAAATCATGAGCTTTCGTTCCTATGCTGAACCTCGTTCAGAATGAAATATTTTATAAACTAACATTAAAAAAAAGCAAAAATACTGAGTTTTTTAAATTTTAGAAAGGTTTGGATAATTAATTTTGTTAAAAAAATTTTGTGGTGCTCAAAATATTATTTTGTATTGTGTCAATGCTGTAATCCACCTCTTTGTTTATTGAAATTATTTGAAATATATCAAAAAGATTCGAGATGAGTTTACCGTTTTTGTAATTTTGAAACATGGGAGATAGGTGTCATTTGGTAAAAGTTAAGTGAAATGATTGTGAAGTAGAGGGCGATGAAGTGTCCGGTGAAGAATTTTGATTATCATGTAGAAGGTCGATAATTTGTTGTTGATAGAGTTCGACGTGGTAAGATTAGTGGGTTTCACCATGTAGAGGGATTTACGCAATCTTTACATGGAATTTTGGAGACACATTGGGAAAGTTCATTAGGGGCACTGGGTTGATGAATGTGAGGTTTAAGGGTTTTTTAAGAGGAAGAATATCAGAGGAAGTGAAACGTAGAGTTTTTGGAAAGATATTTTTAATGTGGTTGAGAGGAAATTGAGGTAGAGGGAGGAAAGAGTTTGAATTACGGGAGCGGTTAATGGGAGGATTGTAGTAGGTTCTGTTTGCCTTTTTTTATGGCCTTATGGATGATATGAGAAGGGTAAGAAAGTTTTTTTGAAAGTAGATGTAGGAAAATCGAGTTCAGGTTGAAGGTAGGAGGGATAACATAATTTCAATAAACAAAAATGTGATTACAACATTGACATAATACAAAATAATATTTTGTTAAAGTTAAATATTAATAACAAATTAAATTAATCCAAACCTGTTAAATTATATAAAACATCAGTAATTTTTGCTTTTTTTAATGTTAGTGTATAAATTTCATCTGAACGAGGTTCCAAGCATTGGAAACGAAGCTCAATGAATCTGATTAGCTTAGTTCCGTTTTTGTAATAAGTTTTGATAACTCTTCAACGCTTTAGAATCTCCTATTTGATTCCTTCATATTTCATCAACAGGGCCCACTCCTACTTGTATAGTTATATATCATAATTAGTATAATAGATATATAATAGTATGATATATAGTTATATATATATGACTATATATAGTAATAATATATAATATATATAATATATATATATATATTATATATATAGTATATATATTATATCGATTATATAATATTATAAGATACTATATAGTTTGCTGGGATTTGGACAAAATTTTATTCTTTTTTCATTCTCATATGAGTTTAAAATCAACTTAATTAAAGCTCTTTTTGACAGGGGATATTAAACATTTCGTCATCTTCAGTGTTAATTGTTACAAAATAACCTTGATTTTCTGAATAAACATTATTTCTGAAGAATGGGTTCCCAGAATTTATTATTGACTCAACTTTTCGATATTACTTTCAGCAAAATTTAAAGACATAATCTCAAGCTAAATTAACAGCTCCCAAGGATATTTTGTATATGAGGTTCCCGGCTTTTCTGGGGAGATGAGTGTTCGAGATCACTTTCGTAACAATGACAGTAGTTTTTAAGAAAAGCAAACTTTCACAAAGTTTTAAATTTAGATTTAAAGATTTTTGAGTGGACAAATTGAGAATATCTTTAAATCAAAGATAAACTCCCATTACCTTTATGCTCATCAGTAATATATCATTACAAATGTGGTGACTGCGATGGCACCTACATAGGAAAGACAATAACGAAGCGCTTTCCACTGGGTTTTGCGGAGCAAAGGTATTTCCTTCAGAACTATGAATCAATTGCATCATTCTCCCTACTCAACAATAAAATACTCATTCTTTGCATAAAGGCCAACATATACAGGATACCAATTTTGGAATATTGTCCAAACTGAGGAACCTGATCTTCAGTTGTTAGAATCCCTGTATATTTGGCATCTCAAACCGACCGTATAAATGAAAATCTAAAATTTAAACAGCCTTTAATATTGAAGTGAAATTTTGTTTAAATTAAGAACTCTTTTACTCTTTAACACTGAAATCGTTAACTTAGCAAGCGCAAATTTATTTATTTCAAACCTTAATATTATTTTTACAATTATGTATAATTTTATAATAGCCCTGAATGGGAGGAAGTATCTGCTTACCCGAAACTAGTCGGCTAATAAAATTACAGTCTAAATGTTCAAATTCGTTTTGGTAATACTCGCTATTATATACCTATATATAATATATATATATATATATATTATATATATTATATTATATAGTATAATATATATATATATCTATATATATAATATATATATATAGTATATATATATAGTAATTAGTAGATATAGTATATATATATATATATATATTAGTAGTATGATATATAATATAATATTATATAATAATATAAAAGAATAAAAAGAAAATTAACATTTTCTCAGAGCTTAATAAAAAAAAAACAATATTTGGTAACTCTTGCTTTTGTACTTCACAAATGGAAAGCTAATGTCACCATACGCTGCCAGATCTAAGATTAGCAGACTTATTTAAGGTGTTATTGATAAATATTAGAATACATGTATTGTTTATTAAATTTTTCGATAGCTTAAAATTCTCTTGTTGAAATCAAAAGATGTTACTTTATTTCCGTAGCCTGTTTAATAGTTGTTTTTAGTTACTGCAATGATGCCTTTCGGGAGGCCTAGCATATATATATATACTATATATATATATATATATATATATATAATATATATATATATATATATATATATAATATATATATATATATATATATATATAATATATAATATATATAGTACTATATATATATATAATATATATATATATATATAGATGTATATATATATATATATAATAAATATTATATATATATTATATATATATATTAATAATATAATATATATATATATTATTATAATATATATATATATTATATATAATAATAGGTATAGTATATATATATAGATGATATATATATAATATACTATATATATATATATATACCTAGAGAAGTCTATAGCCTATAGTTACGTAATATAATAATAATTTGATTTGACTGTTTTCCAGTTACGAAATATTATATATTTTATACAAATAAATACTAAAACGTTATAAATAATTATATAATACTAATAAGCATTACCTTGAAATTCTTATTTTGAAGGTAAAACAAATAATAAAAAAAACACGCACCAGCACTGCAGATTCATTGAACGAACGATGTTTAGTGATTGAAAGATGGTCTGATGCCTGCGTTTAAATTTTCGATTTTTGATTCTAATTGTTTCGTGTTTTTCATATTATTTCATACTTTATTAAGTTTAAATTGCAGCTAAAGTAAAGAACTTTAATTGACTTATTTTTGTAAAAGGACTAAAATTTACATTGTTTTTCACTGATTTTAATAATAATTTACGAATTTATAATTTCTGTTTTAATTTATTTTATATTTCCGAAGTCCGAAGTTTGAACGAAATTTTAAAGTTCCGAGGCTTTTAATACGAGAAACAAACTGATCAAATAGGGTTGCTGCGACAAACATAGAGATGAGTAATGTATGTTAAATTACTACACATTTTTTGAGCAATTTGATTGGCTAAAAGATGTGAGCATTATATAATAATAGTGATAATGTGCTCGCAATTGATCCGACAAATTTAAAGATTACCTGGGCATTCATTTTAATTGATTCGCTTTTTCAAGCGCATATATATATATATATATATAATAAATATAAAAAAAATGAAATTTGAAAATATGATATAAATAAGTATAAGTATATATATACTAGTATATATATATATATATTATTATATATAGATATATATATAATAAAAATGAAAAAAAAATGAATTTGAAAAAATGATTGATGTTAATTTTTTAATCTCATCTGGTCCAGGGTCCATCTCTGCAAATCAATAGAATGACTGGAAGCTTTCGCCACATATATATACATATATGTATATTATATATATATTATATATATAGTATATATATATAATATACTATATATATAGTATATATATATAGTATATATATATAATATACATATATATATTATATATAATATTAATATATAAATATAGTATAATAATTAAAATAATAATAATATAATAATAATATAAATAATAATAATTAATATAATAATAATAATAATAATAATCATGTGAAATCGTAATAATTATATGCCTAGAGCAACATAAAACTTTACTAAAAGTATATAAAATCTATTTGAAATATTGCATACTCTTTTACATATCTGTATTTAACTGTATTTTTTACTGCTAATACCTAAAAAGACTTGATATAAGTATGAATAAAAGAAAGTAATCTTTAAAAAAAAAACAAAAAAACCAAAAATTTGGCCTTGTTTTTTTAAAAAAACGTGTTTTTAAAAAAAAAAAAAGCGAACGGTTTTTTTTAATCCTCAACCTATAACCATTGCGGCTTGAGTCAGAGGCCTCCAGGAGAACTAATTGAGAATGGTTGGACAATTCAGTAGTAGGTGTTCCTTGTGATTATCTATATTGGGAAAATGACAGCTTTAGCAGTTGTGAGGGAGAGTGTTTTATTTATAACTAGACCTGTATTTGAAGGTAGGGGATGGGTGACCAAGAGCAATGTTATAGACTAAGGTTTGAGTTTTGAAGTCTAATGGTTCTTCTGGTGGTGAAATTTCTGGTGTAATGAATTTTGGAAGTATGGTGTTATTTGAATAGTGAATATTACTTTTTTAGGTCAACTTGTGCATCACGGAAGCTGAATAAATGATGTTGGTGCGTTGAATGGGGCTGGGAGGGAGAAAAGTGTTGCAAATGTTTGAAATGGAATAATGCTGGTGGTTTTGTTTGTTCTGGTTTGGAGCTGTTGAAGTGTCTGGAGAAGAATATTGCTGCATAATGCAATTGCTAACTTATATACCGTATATATATATATATATAATTATATATATATTTATATATATATATATATATATATATATATAAATTATATATATACTCATATATAATATAGATATATATAATAATACTATATATATATATATATACGGTATAATATTTATATATATAATATTATAATATATATATATATATAATATATATATATATATATATATATATAGTATATATATATATATATATATATATATATATATATATATATATATATATTTATATATATTATATATATATAAGTAATAACTAAGTATATATCAAACATGTAGGAACCAATGGTATTCAGCCCTAACCTAAATATTTAGCATTGCATGGCAAACCAACACTAAACCTCCTCTATGGAATATGCGCACATAATAGTGATAATATCTATATTAAAACCAAACAACCACCTAATAAACCAGTTTCATGTAGACCTATATCATTACTCTTTAAAATATTAAAAGTTCTTGAGAAACTAATCCTCTATAGAATTTCGAACCCTTTTTTCCCCCCTTTCAGATTCACAACATGGGTTTCATAAAAAGGACTCTATTACCACTCTCCTAAGTGATTTAACCCAATACATCCTCATGGGATTTAATGAAACTTCCTACCCCCCCCCCCCTCCTTCAATGAACTTTCCTAGTATCAATAAACATTCAATAAGGCATTTGATAATCTCCCATCACCTTTTAATAGTTATAGTATTAAACAGAAATAACCATTAAAAACAAAAAAATAATAAATTTCCTATTTGGTTGCTCAGCCAGTCATCCAAAGACACCACAGAAATAACCATTAAAAACAAAAAAATAATAAATTTCCTATTTGGTTGCGCAGCCAGTCATCCAAAGACACCACTCCTCATGCATATACAAATTACAAATTGTATAATGGAGTTCCCCAGGAAACCATTCTTTAACCTTTTTATGTACGATCTCCCTTATCCCACTTTCCCTTAGCTGTATAAAATTTATCATGCCTTGTTTTAGGTCAATTTTCAAAATTTTTTATTTATTTTTAACTGCAAACTATTTACTAGTCTGAAAGTATAATGATATTATATTAATTGTGGTTATTTTTTCCTTTGTAGGTTGAAAATTGCAATTATCACATATTAAGAACAGGTTGTTGGCCATATATAAAGTATCATTGTACTAAAAGACCTTATCAGGATCTTTCCTTGGAAAACAAATTTTTCAAGGCCATTAAGATACTTAATTTAGGTAATTATTATTATTATTATTATTATTATTATTATTATTATTATTATTATTATTATTATTATTATTATTATTATTTCTCTTTAATTTCTTTTTATTTTAAATTGCTATTTAAATTGACAGAAAGTATATATTTTTTATTTTATTATTATTATTATTTTATTATTATTATTATTATTATTATTATTATTATTATTATTATTATTATTATTATTATAATAATAATTTATTATTATTATTATTTTTTTTATTATTATTATTATTATTATTATTATTATTATTATTATTATTATTATTATTATTATTATTATTATTATTATTATTATTATTATTATTATTATTATTATTATTATTAATAATAATAATAATAATAATAATAATAATAATAATAATAATAATAATAATAATAATAATAATAATAATAATAATAATAATAATAATAATAATAATAATAATAATCCCCAAATTAGAAGTGATCATCCATAAATGAAGAACATTATCTTTTTCTTTCTGCTTTTCACCTGAAGTATAATATCACACAAGCTACAGTTTGTAACGGGGTGGTTCATGAGGCTTCACCCACTTTGCATTATGTCAAACTTTGCATGAAAGTTCTTTTAATACAAATCATTGCTCCCAAGTCGTGTTGGGACAAAAGTAGAACCCAAAATTGAACATTACTAAATTTTTATGCCAACACAAAATACGAGTAGGACATGTCCTGCCTTCTAAGCTGTTTTCGTTTTTGCATTTGTGCTTACAAAATGTAAGAGATGCTCGAGTTTGCTTTTGTTTTTGTCAAGCTTTGCGCAAAATAGTAAGAAATACTCAAAAAACGTAAGGAATTTCCTTAATTCTGTAAGGTTGCTATTTCCCATGCTTGCCGAATTTAGGACGTGCTTAGGCAAAAATGTTAACAAACAATATGGCGGTGTGGCAGGCACGTTTGAATTGACGAATGTTCCATTCAATAAAATCAGCTTTAAATCTAATCTCTTCCAAATGGATAAACTCCATCACAATAGTTGATCAATTATTTGTAATTTAAACCCTTTGTTAGGTTTTTATTTCTGTTTATTCCAAATGGATTGGCTCCTTCACAACAGCTGATTCCAATTGTTTGTAAACAAAAATAAGCACCGTAAAAAAATCGCTGTCGTTTATGCCTGCCTGAAATTTGGGCTGAAACTGGGTAAGCATTTCTTACTGAGCTTAAGCACAAATAGCAAAAACGAAAACGGTCTAACTATTTATAATTCATTTCTTTTATTAATTTGTACAGTGCATTTAGCAAAGATAAAATTTCATGACATTATCTAGACATTGTAGCTCGAGTGCATTGTGAAAACCTTTTTTTCAATGTTTTAGAAACCACACTTAAGACATTACTCAGTTGCATTTGCGTTTTTTAGAATTATGCTGTATTTGTTATTACAGGAATCAGATTTTATATTTCAATTACATTGTCTGATGTACTGGTATCAATTATAAATCAATTTATCTATTTACTACTTCACTAACCCTCTTTTGTAAGAGAACGTGTATTTTTGGAAACTTCTTGATGTAATCGACTTTAATAATATTTATTCAATACCAGCACTGATATAATAAAATAATTAATACAATGTTGAACTGAAACCTATTAGCTTAATCTAAAAAAAAAAATCTTGGGCTAGAGAGGTCCTCACACACTAAATCTACGCCTGCGCTAAATGTTTTTCTGGCAAACTTGAAAGAAGCAATTTAGTTGGAGAGGGAACTCAGAAGATCAATTGTCTAAAGCTTTCTTCTACGCTATTTTCAATTCAGTATGGGTTGAACTGCACTTTTATTAAATATATTTAACTATTTTCTTTATTTACATTATTTACATTCAGAAAAACAGGATTCTGTCAGCTAAATTATTTTCTTTAAGAAAAATCAACCCGCCGATAGTTTATTTTTCATGCAGCTGATATTGTACAGTACCCAGAATACTTTTTGTCTGATGTGACCTGATGGAGTTTTCAGAAGAATTGTTATCTTTGGGCTACGGTCATCTCTAAACAAGCTGTTTTTTCCATGAATGTTTGAACTGAAGAACGCATCAGTCAGTCTTGAAAATTATCCAGCAGTCTATTTGTTGGAGGCTCAATGGCAATGTGGGGCTGCTGACAGGGATAATCTGTTACATGACCCGGACTCTATGGTCTTGGGATTATTTGAGGCCGATCCTAAACGAAGTTCCATTTCAGTAGGAGTGGAAGAGGTGGAAGGTTGGACAACTGTGATGTAGGATGCGATTTGTCTTTCTGTAGCAGATTTTACTATAAAACAAACCTAACTACAATAATCTGAATCAAGAAAGGAATGAGGCTGTCTTCCAAAATAGGAGAAGGGGATAAAAAAAAAAAAAACAATACACCTTAAATTTATTACACACAAAAATATATAGTAAGATCCACACTGATTATATGTATAATAATAACTTAAATTTTCCCCAATAAATATACACGAATACGAAGAGTATACCCAATATACCAATACCACTTTATTGAATACAAAAAATTACACAGTATCCAAATACTACTTACTACAGTACGGTATGACGCTACCAGTTCCACTACCAAGTATTACCAGATAATATACCATATACTACAATATCATTACAATACAATATTGCTTCAATATGAATTTCTACAATCCTATACCTACAGCACTACAACATTTATAGAAATGGTAATAAAAACTTTTTTTTTTATAAATATATACGAAATAATTTGTCAATTAGAATGTCTTTGTTTTTAAGTATATCATATATGATACCACTTTATTGTCTGTGTATTTGAAATACCACTGTATTTTCAAATTTGTCTTTTATTATGGTACCACTCACTTAGTTTATTTTTCTAATATAGTACCAATACTTTTATAATTTTCAAAATATCTTTTCAAAATTGTTCAAGATCACTTTTACTTTAGGTTCAGTTTAAATTTTTCCACGTTATATTTTCAGTTTTTCTCTTTCTGTTTGTTAAATTTTCCAATTTGTGTTTCAACTTTATAATTTCCTTGTTCTTTTTTTTTTTTCTACAAATCTAAAGTTCTTACTTTCTTTTATTTTAATTTCCAAATATCCATCATAGACTTTGCATTTCCAAATTTTAAGTTTCAAAATCTATGTAGTATCCTATTGACTACAGTCCTTTTATAGGTGTACCGCACCCTTGAATTTGATCGGTACCTAAGTACTACACTCGTCGAAATACCAGCTGCCGCAAAATGAAGACAGCCGTGGAAATAATGGAGTCCCACAACAAGAGCAGCTCCAAGAAAAATTGGCTTCAAAATGAATGAAGTCCGCAAAAAAAAACTGAAATGAAACAAAAATAAACAAATCCCAACATGACAACAATAATAGGAAAAATTATGAAAAAAAACATAAATAATAAAGATCCTTATGAAACTCTTGAAAATTTTTAAATTAATTAAATATTAATAACGATCATTAAAAATTGCATCATTATTGAATGAAGCATTAAAAACTAAATAACAATCTCATGAAATAATTAGACCAAAAAAAATCAATATACTAAATTCAATCAAAAAAATCAACATCAAAATAGTTAGTACCGGTACCTGAACAGTATGATTGTTCAGTTTTTTTTTCTTCTACCTTCTACGGTCCCACAGAACAGACAAGACAGCAGACCACCAAACAAGACTGGACCACCAGAACCCAATACTTCAATCTTGAAAAAGAACAGAAAGCTACTGTTAACAATACTTATAATAATAATAATACCAATTATGGATTAATCAAAATAATTCAACAGAAAATGAAAATAATCATTACCCTTACCAAAGAATATTAAAAAGAAGGAATCTACATCTATCAAGTGTCAAACGTAATCCCTTGACAGACACATCCGAATCCAGTTGTACCATTCCTCACGAAGAATCAAACAAAATCCCGTAAACGCATCCTCTCTCATTGATTTGATAATAATTCAATAATTCATTAAGTATTAATTATAATCCAATTTCAAACCAATAATTAATCCAATTCAATTAATTCAAATTCAGAAAAAAATAAATCAATCCAAAGTAAATAACTGAAAAAAAATTTAAAAAATGAATTATATGTTAACTTTAAATGAAAAAAAATCTTAAATGAAATGAAAGATTGAAATAATTAATTTTCCTTTTTCTTTTTCTTATTTTATTTTTAAATGATCGCACTTTAACAACACTTTTTCACTGAATCTCCTAGTACTCTCCGTGTTCCTTGATGTTCCATCTTTTGCTCTGCTCACAAAATCTCATCTTTCCTTCTTTCATGCATGCTGTACCTAAAAAAAATATAAAATTATGAGACAACAACCACAAAAAACTGACCTACCACATCCCTCCTACCTAAGTTTGTCTCATAATTCTAACCCAACAATCACTCCCCATTTATAACGCCGTTGTCATCACCCAATCATACTCTTTTACAACACCTCTACTCCTAGTAAACGGTTTCTCATATGCCATCACCTGTTCACTGGGGTTATTCACCCCATCTTCCTCTCCTTCATCACATACCTCTACTACTTCATTCACACTTCCTTCCCTAGGTAATCCCTCAGACATTTCTGCAATCTCTTTCTCGATCTCTCTCATCCTGGCATTCG
>JABUQX010104181.1:0-15000 GCA_015478945.1 Trachelipus rathkii
ACAATAAATGCGGAAAGATCAAAATTGTTTCTTTTTACTATTTATATGAACCTGAGTAACCCAGATTACGACCATTAGTGAATCAAATCACTTGAAAACAGCAGGTAGAATGTTATATACATTTATCAATTAAAATAGTAAACTAAATATATACATGACGTCTGAAGAAGAGGCGTGGTTGGTATTTCTTGTGATATTACACTATTTCTCAAGAAATAACAATCTCTCATCCCATTCTGAATAAAAAGACTAACGACAGTCGGAGTTTATGCGCTTCCACACTTTTAACAAATATGCATTTATTTAATTTTAAGAAATAAAATTATTCTAATATTTATTTATATATATATAAAACAATATATATATATATATATATAATAACACGCAGTTTCCTTTCGATAATAATAATAATAATAATAATAATAATGACAATAATAATACTAATAAAGCATCGATAACAACGACCAATGACAAATCAGATTTTAAGAGTAAGGTTAAAAACGAGTTCTCATTGGTTGTTGGTTCTCCTTATATATAAACATATATACAACAGTTTGACTGGGCCCGCGGTATACATGAGGTATATAGAAAAAATAAACAACATTGCAATAGCAATATGGGACCTTTACCTAAAACAAATAAATGAAAATCAATTTATACACTTCATGTACACTACGTTATATATATATATATATATATATATATAGTATAGATATATATATATATATAAAAATATATATATATATATATATAAGATGGTCAAATTTCTTCAATTCCATATAATATCGATATACTTATTTTAAATTTTAAATGACTTTTTATAATTTATTTGGTGAAGCTCAGAAATGTAAACTATTTGGAATATACGTATTGATAATTTTATGTTATTTTTCGTATTCAGTAGCCTACGCACGTTTAAAATATGAACGTTGCTCTGGCATAACGACAATGGATTTAATAGATATGTTTGAAATAACTGTGAAATTTAATTAAAGCTTAATAACTCATATTCAAAACTACAATAGCTACAGGGAAAAGGAATACATTGTTGGAATCCTGCAAAATTTAGATAGAAAATGTAAAAAAAAAAAAAAAAAAAAAATTATTGTTATCACTATAGTAATATGATTGAGAGCCTATTTAGAGTCCTAATTTTGGTTACTCGTTAAAATAAATAGACTTTCTATTAAATTTTGCTTTTTTTTTTTTTTTACTAAAGAATACCCCAAGGGTATACCGCACCGATGGCAGGGGTTGGCTTCTTCGTCTTCCGGGGAACTACGGGTAGGACTAATTCCCCCGGGGAGAGGTCTCCGGAACCCCCGCCTTGGTATTTGGGTGTCGCTTGGGTTCTTTCTCCGCCCCTCCCCTATGGGGTATGGAAAACGTCCCCCTGTGTTCTCGTCGGCTCGAGCCCATTACATTGCCGTGTACCTTTACAATAATATATATATATATATATATATATATATATATATATATATATATAATAGGTTATTATTATATATATATATATATATATATATATATATATATATTATGTCCCTGCTCCTAAAAAAATAGCTAATATTTATTTTATTTATTTATTATTTTTTTTTACATTTTCCTACTTAAAGTTTTACAAGGATTCCAAAATGTATTCCTTTTCGCTGTAGCTTTTAATCAGTTTTTGATATTTTTTTTTTTTTTTTTTTAATATTTACAGTTTCCGCAATAAAATTTCGCCAGGATTCCAACACAATGTATTCTTTTCCCTGTAGCCATTGTAGTTTTGGAGATATGGATCGATGATACTTGTAGTTTTAAACCAAATATCACCATATATATATATATATAGTTATATATATATATATATATATATATATATAGTTATATATATATATATATATTATATATATATATATTATATATATATATATATATATATATATTCAATTGATAATAAAACTGAAAGAAAACAAATTTGTAGTTTTAGAACTTCACCAATATATCGATATCTGATTGAAAAAATTATAAAATTTTTTGTTGTTAATGAAATACATATATTCATATATATATATATATATATATATATATAGGTATAGTATATATATATATATATATATATATATATATATATATATATATATATATATATATATATATATATATATATATATATATTTATTTAAAAATGGTCCTTTAATAAATTACGAAATTGAATAACACCCTCCTATGTTCCTATGAAGACAGAGTACACACGTATTCCAAAGAAAATTATACTTTTTTATTAGCTACAACTGTAGTTATAATAGGGAGATAAATATTACTTTATAATAAATGGGAGGGAATATACACCCACTGTGAAAACCCAGGCAACCCTCCCCGGGCCCGAACAGTGAACCCTGACCTTTTCGTCTGGTTACTATTCCTCCCCACCTACGTTCCTCCTACAGAGGAAACCTATCAACTCCCTTGACTGTTACTTCTAAATAATAACTCAATGGCCAAATACGACCATCCCATTACCTCTGAAAAGAAAGAAACAAGAGTTAACGAGAGAAAAACAAATAAAAAGGTGCTTTTATTCATAGCTGTAAACATAAAGCATGCAGTCAGTGCAACAAGTGCTGCTCCACAAAGGCAATTGAAGTTAGTGAAGACAGAGGATGACAAGCTTGCAGACAACATGCTGAAAAGAAATAAAAAACTTTCAATATATATATATATATATATATATATATATATATATATATATATATATATATATAAAAATATATATATATATACAGTTAAATATATATATATATATATATATATATATATATATATATATATATAGGTTCATTAGGAAAAGGCCTGCAAGTAGCCGAACCGCAAGTTTTTCAACCTACCTGGATGAAGAACTCCAAAATCTTCTCCCTCCCCCGCCCACAGGATACTGTGTTGTTTCCGCGACAATGCATATTCAACGCCTCCGCTTCCGGACGAATCCGAGATCACTCCCAGGACCTTCCACTGCTCACCTACTTTATTTCTCCCTTCTACTCATCATGAGCCATACTTTTCCGACTTATGCCTTAGCCTTATTCATAAAAGCCAGTGATACAGAAACTAACCCCTGACCTAGAATTTTCATATGTCCAATTTGCAACAAGATAGTAAACTGCAATATTTTTTAACAATGGATCCATAAACACTGTTCCAATCTCACCACACTACTCAGTATAATTGGATCTGCCATGTCTGTACTCCATCCACAACCCCCTCAACACACACATCACACAAACAAACCCACAATATAAACATACTACAATTCAACAAAAATGGACTATACACTAAAACCAAAGAAATAGAAGTCTTTCTAAAGCAACAAAGCATACACATAGCCATAATACAAGAAGCCCACCTACCGATAACTATTCAGCACCAAAATCTTATGGCTTTGATGCCATATTCACACCCCAAACCCCCCCAAATCCACACTCTACTAACCCTTCATAACTCACTACCATACACAAAACCACATTACAAAATACAACAGCATTAAACGACAATACCACAAAAACACAGTCCTTCACAATAATGATTAACAAAAAACCACACAACCTAATAAACCTCTACATTCCCCATCACACCTTACCACAATGCCCCGGGAACTACAAACCAAATCTCTCTGAAATCTCCCACCTCCCAAACCTCATAATGGGGGGCGATTTCAACACTCACCACCCTACATGATTCAACGCCAAAGAAGCAAACCAAAGAGGAACCCACATCCCAGCCAACCTTGAAAACCTCAACATCTTAAACAGCACAAACAGCCACACCAAAAACCCACCTCAAACCAACCAAATGTGTAAATCACCATACATAACACTATGCTCACTAAATTTACACAAAATTCCACTGGTCAACAGAAACCGACCTAAACTTCGACCACCTATCCATCATCATAAAATACCAAAATGTTAACAAACCAAACTACCCACTTAGTAAAACATACACAAACTACAAAAAAGCAGACGACACTATTCACCAACCATATAGAAAACAACATACATCCCATAAATATCACTAACACATCAAAGCCATACATAATTTCACTTCTTTATTCAAAAAGCAGCTAACAAAGCCATCCCCAGAGGATACAACCCAATGCAACCCAACCCTAAGTCCTGAAATAAAACGGCTAATCAAACAACGCAACTCACTCAGAACAAAAACATCCACACCACTCCAAAGAACAACAAATCAACGCCCTAAACACCCAAATCATAAACCTAACAAACACTCATTCTTCGAACAACTTTCAAACCTTCTTCACCGAGAACAATCAACACACGAATATCACTAGAATGTGGAAGACAATAAATACACTGAAAACTCAACCAATCAACAAACACACACACATATCCATCAAAAACCCAAGCACACAAAACCCACAAACAACAAACTGCAACTCATTTCGCAAAGCAGAGTCAAAATCCCACACCCTCAAAACAGAAAAATCATCAAAGCCCTCAAGAAAATAAAATTCAACCATGACCCAACAATAGAAATAACTACAGCTGACCTAGAAATCATAACAAAGACACTCAAAAACTCACCTGCAACTGGCCCAGACAATCCAGACAAGCAAACCTCTCCAACACAACTAGCACAAATATAAAACTGCTCTATTAACCTAAACTTCATTCCCCTTATCTGGAAAAAAGCAATTATTATACCAAATTAAAACCAGGAAAAGACCTCTTTGACCCCTCATCATATCGCCCCATCTCTCTATTATCAACACTATGCAAACTACTAGAAAAAACCATACTTAACAAAATAACTCCACACATCAAACAAATTCCAACACAGTTTCAAACAAAACCACTCAACTACAACCGCACTCACAAACATTATACAACCCACTATCAACGGCCTAAGTTCAAAACCAATTCATTATTAGCATTATTGTTATCACTAGCATTAATGTTGATTCTCATTAACATTACTACCATCACTAAACACTATTATCAATAACATTATTAACACTATCACCATTGACATTATTATTATTATTATTATTATTATTATTATTATTATTATTATTATTATTATTATTGTTTATAAATTCATCAAATAAATAAATGTTTTTGCTTTGTAGGTATTTTGTATTTCAAGTACTGCGGTGCTTCAGATCCTGGTAGGAATTCAATGTGGCAACAAAGTTATAGCATGTGTGGACCTTGCTTTTCAATGACAAAATGTCCAGTATGTGATGAGCCCTATTCAGATGCTGAACTCATTATTCAGTGCTCAAGATGTGATCGATGGTTGCATGCGTCTGATGATATGATCCATACTGAAGATGATGCAGAGAGGTAATATATATATATATATATATATATATATATATACAGGTAGATATATATGTATATATATATATATATATATATATATATATATATATATATATATATATATATATATAACAATCTAGATATGTATTTAAGCATAGGGGATATAAAACAAGATGCGACAGACTACGAGGGCTAATGGAGCAAACGATAAGGAACATTTATTGTTAAATGAGCTATGTTGTATGACGCTTTCAAAGTTACAGATGATGTAAGGTAAACCACGTGATGCTGTTTCACAGCAGTGTCAGTTACTGCAGTAACTGGGAGATTTTGGGCATTCTCCTAATGTAATGTATGTGTGGGTGTTTACATCTGTGTACTTCTGAGGGGTTGGATAGAGGTAAATAAGGATATTTTATAAACAACGTATGTGTTTTGACGCGAGGTTGTAAAGGAAACAATGGTAACTTATGAAATTATTTTAATGGGGGAAAATTACAGGTGGTAAGTTCAAAGTGTCTGCCCTGTACCTGATTACATTCGTTACATCGCCGTTCCATTGCCTGTCGGACTCTACTGAACATGCCCTCACTGTGTCTGACTGATCAAACGCAGTTAATATTCGCTGAATCAGTTCTCTCTTTGTTGACTGGGTTAATGTACACAACACTCTTCACATGCTCCCCCAAAGAAAATAATTCAGGGTGAGGTCGGGCGATCTTGCAGGCCACGCAAAGGGTCCCCCCCTCCCTATCCATTTGTCAGTGTAGACTGTGTTCAGATGCACTCGTACTAGGTAGCTGAAGTTCGCTGGAACGCCATCATGTTGGAACCCCATGTCTCTGCGGGGCAAGGGGTATGTCGTCTATGAGCTGAGGAAGCGTGTTCTGGAGTAGTTGTAGGTACGCAGGTCCATCCAAACGGTGTGGAATGATGACAGGTCCCAGCGGATAATCCCCAAGAATTCCATCCCAGATGTTAACGGTAAATTTCGCCTGGTGAACTCTCTGATGAACATTGCGTATGGATTGTCCTCGTCCCATGTGGCTGTTTCTGCGTTGAAGTAGCTATCACGTGTGAAGCACGCCTCATCGGTAAACATGACATGTGCAGGAAAGGCAGGATTATTGCCAGTTCAAGCAGAAACCACCGGCAAATCAACACGTGGGCGCGAGTCGTTGTCTAAGTCCTGTACTTTCTGTAGGTGGTATGCATGAGGCTTTTGCTTTTGCAAGACCCGAACCACAGACGACTGATTTGAACCTACATGGGCAATGCCGCAGGTAAGCACCGACGGTCATGACTACCTAAGCACCTCTTCTTCTGAACCTGTGGAGTCCTTTGTATTACGTGAGTTCCTCTTACCTACGCGCTTGTGGGGGACGAAGGGTTCCATTATCTCAAAGGCGCTGAGGCGAGCAAACATTGTGTGGTGGTGGTGGGATGATTTGTGTGGGAACTGTTCCCGGTACATGAGGTGTGCTCTTCGTCCATCGTCTGCTGTACCGGAACACATTATCATGTCGGTTAACTCTGGAAGAGTGTAGTGATCCATTCGTAAAATCGATGCTTACACTGTACTGAATCAACGATGAATTGGGCAAGGTAAAAGTATTGCCACGTGTTTCCGAAGGACGTTAAGCGTACATATATGTACGCACGCACAAACACATTAAAATTGAGTAACCTAATTCGTCGGTAACCTACATGCGACGCGTCACACAACAAAAACTAGTGTACCTTCAATCGTCTGTAACTTTGAACTGAAGCGTCATTCAACATAGGCTATTTAACAATAAATGTTCCTTATCGTTTGGTCTATCAGTCCTCCGAGTTTGTCGCAGAGGTTTTGAATCACCCTGTATATATATATATATATATATATATATATATATATATATATATATATATATATTATATATATATATATATATATATATATATATATATATATATATATATATATATATATATATATATAGTGCTGTTACATAAAAAAAACAAAAAAAACTTTTTTTATAAAAAAAAAAAAAACACTTTGTATCTCGGTAAATATGAGGAGTTTAAAAAAATTTGAAAATTTATTATTATTATCGAGTATGAGTGGGAAAAATTGTTATAATGGTTCAAAGTCGATTTTTGGAATTTTGGGAAATTTTTAAAATTTTGAAAAATTTCAATTTTTGACCAAGGCCGACTTTTTGAGACTTTTCAAGCATTCACTGCATTAAGAAATTTATAAAATTAGCATGATATTTGATTCATTCCTGTTGGTCCCATCCTTGATCTCATTCCACACCAAATTTTATGCAGCCCCTTCCTCCTACGACACCTGGAGTTGAATAAAAAACCCACTTGACAAAAAAAAAAAATCCACTTCCAAATTAATTGAAAATGTCAATGTATATGCGCTATTCCCATCAACATGCTGTATGGTTGTTTTTTAGATTCTGTCAGTGTAAATAAACCCCCCAAAAAAAAAAATGTTGGCACTTAAAAACCCACTTGTAAAAAAAAACTATGTATATTTTTAACATTATAATATATATATATATATATATATATATATATATATATATATATATATAGCATATATATATATATATATATATATATATATATCACATTTCATATGTGCTAGAAGTAACGTCACACGTAGCTCCCGCATGTATAATTTTCTAGCACTTCTAGCATGGCATATCCTACATCATAGAATGTACCCGAGTCAGGTGTCTAACCCTATGTTTTAAGGTATAGGGAGTTGATTGCCATGGTTTATAACAGCATTGTGGCACTCCTACTGTCGTGGTTTTGAGGCCACAAACTATCTCTTTATGGTCGTGGGTCCTGGAAAGAAAACCAAAGAACAAAACAAACAATAATAAATAAACACAATAAAACTCAGGAAAAAAAAATCAAACACAAAAAACACAAGCAGCCAAAAAAAATTTATTAAGATAAACACCACCCTCAAGGTAACCCACCACTACAAGGTAACGCAACCCCCTCACCACAACAAGGTGAACCTATACCTATACCAATCCAAAAATATTCCAAATATCAATGAAAATGAAAATAAAAAAAAACTTATTTCTACAATGAAACTTAAACCTCTAAAATATATACTTAATAATAAACAAATACTCCTTCTCGATTATCCACCAAGTTCTCAATTCTCTACAAATTTCTCCACAATATAATCTCTTACTTTTCTATCTTTTATTTCCACCAGTTCTACAATGTCCTTATTAATTTAATTCAAAATATTGTTTCTTTAATTTCTCTCTTCTACTTTCACGTTAATCAATCTCTCCTCTCTTACTATCTCTTCCAAATCTCCTTTATTTGTACTTTATACTTTTATCTCTCTTCATAAATCATTGCATATAAATCTTTCCATAAGTGTTAATATTCTTTATATTTTCTGGTTTTTGGAAGCTGCTGTCGAATATGTCCAAGAAAAAAAAAAACTGGAATACAGAAAAATATCGCATAATAATAATAATAATAATAATAATAATGAATTAAATAATTGAATGAATCAATGAATAAAGTTTGAATTAAAGTTTATAACTTTTATGAATTAAATAATTAAATGATTCGATGAATAAAGTATGAATTAAAATTATGAATTACAATATATAAAAAATATTAAATGAGTATGAATGAAATTGAAATAATAATAATTTAATAAACAAAAAAAATACCCTCACCACAGCAAGGTGCTTACCTGGGTAAGTTGCCCAGTTTTTTTTGTCTTTTCAACGGAACTCAAATCGGAAAAATCAGACCCAACAGAATGAATGTCAGCCACTGAACCAAAAATATCAGGCCTCTGATCAGAAGTGTCGTCCCGGGAATTCAAACTAAAAAACACAACCGCAATCAATCATAAAACCAATAACAATAAAAATAAAAATTTTATAATAAAAATAGAATAATAAATAATGACAATAATAATAGTAAATAATTCTATATTTACCTGTCACACGTATGTCATCAAACAAAGTAAATAGTCTTCTATTATTCACGCTTTGGGGGGAAAAAATTCGAAACTGTACGAAAAGTCTCTATTGTCCCCTTTTTATTTAACAGAGTAAATACTTTTTAACTGGAAATATATGAATATAATAAATAAACATATAGAAAATCACTCGTAAAAAAAAAACACTTATAAAAAAACTAACACTGCACTCCTTGTAATCCTTGTTGGTGGACGTTCTCGAAGCAAACCCTAAAAAAAATAATAAAACCGGTAAATTGTGAGACAAAAAAAACAAAAACAAAGCTAAATTACTACATCCCTTCCACTTAAGTTTGTTCTCACAATTTATACCCACCACTTCATTCACTCGCTCTTACATTCTATAATCAATTCTGAATAGACTCCATCCTAACTCTTCACTCTGCGCTCTACTCCTAGTACACAGGTCTTATGACTATTCACTACTGATCCCTATTACTCATTTCTCACCCCCATTCACAAATAGCCATCTTCAACTTTACTAATTTTAATTTATACCTTCCATTCTAAGTAACTTCTCTGACATATTGGCAATTTCTTTATCAATCTCTCTTACTCGTGCATTTGCCTTTATTTCATTTACCACTTCATCCAATTCCACACAAAATTTACTATCATCTTCCACTCTCATATTCACACTCCTATCCCTAACATCTCTTAATCCTGCTAACACACTTTCACTCTCATCCAACGGAAACTTACATAACGTATAGGTCTGATTCAAACTCTGCACACCATTTCCACTATCCCACCAAAAACCTGAAAAATAATTCTCACTCTCATCATCCTCATCAAATAATCCTTTTACTCTATCAGTCTTAATAACTTTACTTTTTCTCTTACATTTTTTCATCCTACGTTTTTCTATTAAAACCAACTCTTTACCTTGTAACCACAAATCATTCACTCCTTCTACATTCTCATTCATTCCAGTGTCATTCATCCAAAACTTATACACTGGGTGAGCCTTCAAATATCCAGGTGGCTCCCTCCATGGCCTCAACTGCATCTGATGCGCTCTAAACTCACTCACTCTACCATCTGTCTCATTCTCAAGCACATAACTAACTCCATTCGACATCACTCTTTTCACGACAAAAGGCCCTTCAAACTTTTCTCTCATTTTACTCACATTCAAACGGCCCTTTTCAATCACCTCTTTCAAAACCTTATCCCCTACTTCAAAACTTGCAAACTTCAGACTCCCTTTTCTCCAAACATCCCTATCACTTTCAGGCAACCCTAACCTAGGTTTAATAAACTTCTCAAAATTCATCACATACATACATGGAGACATACCAGTAGCCCTATGCACAGTCATATTATAAGCCCACCAAACACTTTTCCTATGCCAAATAATCCCATTCATTCTCGTCGTTCACATCATCATAGAAAACATGTGCTTCATCATCTGAAACCGCAATATTACCAAACGATTCGAACTACTGCATAGTAAGTAGTAGTTCGTGCTACAGTCAATCCCCCAATCACCAACCATCTGCTCAATACGCCTGTCCCACAAACTCCGGTCCATTATCACTCAACATTCTCTTCGGTTTACATACACACATCAGCAACAAAACTTCTCTCACTACCTTAGCTACATTTGCACTAGTCTTATTCTTCACAGGCACCGCATACGCAAACTTACTCTTATGATCTACCATCACTACCATTCCTACATACCCACATGCAGTCACTGGCAAAGAAACACAATCAATCACCACTAACTCAAAAGGTTCACTTACATCCATTCGCAATACAGGAGGTTTTACATACATTCTCTGATACTTTCCTTTCTGACACTCTTCGCAAGTAGTCGCCACATCCTTCACTATCTTTCGCAACCCAAGGTTAAAACTCTCTCTTTCATACATTTCCACAATTTAAACTTTCCCATGTGTCCATATCTACGATGAACTCGCTAAAAGCCATCCCTACTGCGCCCAACCACACAAATAGCTTTCAGTTCAAATAGCGACACATTAGATTTCTCATATACTATCATCACAACTATACATTACAAAAGCAAATCCGGTTTTAATTATCTCGATGCACAGCTCACTGAGCCATAACTTCCATAAGCCTAAACTCAAGAGCACCAGTATAATTTACTCTAAAGTATCAACAGCTTTCAGAAGACATAAACTTATTCGTTCACAACAAAACACACCAAACAAAACCATACTAAAAAAAAAAAAATACGAAAAAGAAACACTGGGTACATAAAAAACTCCCCTTTCGTACTTCGAAAACATTACGCACATTTCTCACACACAACCAACTTTTTCGCAAGACCTTAGAATCATTTATCAACTAATCCCACAAACAAAATATCTTACTTGCAACATATAATTTCCCTCAAATTCCACATACCAATAGACATTCTTCTGCATCACTGTCATATCTCTCACACTCAACATAATCCACATCACCTACACACCACACTCACCATTCTCTCAAATCTTCCTCATACATACATCCCCATCTGCATTCTAACTACTAAACAATATATTTCCTTTCAGCAATCTTTCATTCCCTACGTCTACTGACAATCCATTCATTCTTAAAAATTCTATTCCCAAACAAAAAACAATACAGCATTCATTCGTTCATTAAGCACAACAAACCAATGTCCAACTCTCTCTAACATTCCTATCTCTACTTTTAACAAAACCTCTTCCCCAAGCTACTCATTGTACCTCAATGCTCCCACTTTCTCCAATTCCTTGATCTCTACAACTTGCTCAAGCTCCGGCATTCTGGAAGGTTCCTCATGCATATACCACCACTGCACAACGTCAAATATACATCATGCTCAAGCTCTTTAGCTCAAACCTAACTCTATCATTCTGCGACCTTTCACTACAACACAAAGAAATCTGAGAACAGCAGTATCTCAATCAACCCACAATATACGCTACCATCTACCTGCACTTTCACTGCCATTTGTATCACACAAACTAACTCATCTCACCACTATTATCACTTATTCATCTTAATTCTCTCTCTATTAAAACTCTCAACAGGCACTCCAACTACACATATCAACATCCCTCGTCACCTCAAATTAACACAATCTTCGAGCTACCTTCTCGCAAACATACTTCCTATCATAAACTTTTCTCTATTACCATTCCAATGATCAAATGCTAGTCCCACTCAAACACTGTAAATGCAGCTCACCTACACTGTTCCTGTCAATCCCCTCACTCCTATAAATTACAGGTCGTTCCCCGCCATAATGCACACACACAACTACTTTAAATAATTTACTTACAACAACCAACACCTCTTGCAACAGAATCACACCTCCATTACACACAGTCTTTAACTCTCTTACATACTGTCGCACCTTCTTAACTCCTATCTGCTCAGGTTTCTTACACACCTCATTCATAACTTCCCTCCGCAATTCTTCTATACTCTCAGGCACTCTCAAAACCAACCCATCCTTGGCTAGATCCTGTAAACCATACAACACACTTTCGAATATAGAATCACCTCCACCTCGACTTTCTTTCCCTTTCATTAATCCTTTAGGCAAATACTCAATATCTATACATCTCACCACTATACATCTGCTTAACCAACCGACTATCATTCATCCTTTCCACATGACCAAACCATCTCAACATACTTTCATTTATTCTCTCATTTACCCATTTCTTCGCATCACATAACTCTCTAATAGGGTAATTCCTCATTTTATCAATTCTTCTCACACCTAACACGCCCCTAAGATGTCCATCTGAACAATTGAACTTTAGATCTACTTACCTCTTATTCCAGACCAGTCTCACTACTATACATTAACACAGGTAACAACATACCCTCATGTAAGACCCTAGCGCACTCAAGACTTAGTCCCTTTACATCCACCAACGATTTAATTGCACCAGCAACCTTCCTGTCATTCACAACTTTCCTAATACACTCTGCATCATCCATTCCCATTTCATCCAATGTATATCCTAAATATTTAAACTTAGACACTTGTTCCAGCTGCTCACCTAATATATATATATATATATATATGATATATATATATAAATATAATAAATATAATAATTATATATATAATATATATATATAATATATATTATATATATATATATATATATTATATTATATAAAGTTCAAATCTTGCTCTAGCTACCTTAAAATGGACACAAAACAATTGCAGCCAGTTTCAAATCAATGATACATATATATGTTCTGTTCATTTACCAAAATAAACACAAAAATCCAATAATTTAATTCCAAGTTTACACATTTGCCAAAAATAAGCAAGTATAACAAGACGAAACCGAAATGGCTATTTAAACTTAATACAAGAGATTTACTCTCCTTTTAATTTCTTTTCACATAATACACACTAACAGTTTATTTTCATACTAGCAACTATAATCAATTACAAGTTAGAAATGTGAAAGTTATTCAAATCAAATTCAAAATGCTATTCTTCTATGAAAAGTTGTAATTTCTAAAGAATTATGTCATTAGTTTATCAAGACCCAAATTATTTATCATACCTTTATTTACCTCATAATTTCTTCAATAATGCTTTCGTATAATTAATCCTATTATCTTTCATTTTGTATCTATTTCTTTTATTCCTATTTGCCTTAAAGCAATAAGCTTCTCTTATAAAACTTTTATTGCAATAAAACTTGATCTTCAAACAGAGATATCATATAAGGACTGTTTCTATCAACTGTTGTTATATCATATATATATATATATGCATATATATATATATATATATATATAATAAACGATATTAAAAAAAAAAACACGTATTTTTAACAACTCTATATACTGTATATATATATATATATATATATATATATATAATATATATATATATATATTAATATATATATATAATAATAATATATTTTTATATATATATATATATTTTTTTTATAAATATATATATATATATATATATATATATATATATATATATATATATATATATATATATATATATATATATATATATATATATATATATATATATATATATATATATAATATATATATATATATATATATATATATATATATATATAAATATATATATATATATGTATATATATATATATATATATATATATATATATATATATATATGTATATATATATATATAATATATATATGTTTATAATAATAATAATATATCAATGTAGACTGGAGATTGGGTGGGACATGATGCACTCAAACAAAAGAGGTAGAATGTGACGCAGTTCAAAGAAATGACTACCTCCCCCTTTATACCTTTTAGTGAGAGCTCGTCGCAGTCAGAAAAATCCACCCCTAGGCTTGGTGTTCTCTCTCTCTCTTTCTCTCTCTCTCTCTCTCTATATCTCTCTCTCTATCTCTCTCTCTCTCTCTCTCTCTCTCTCTCTCTCTCTCCTCAGTGCTCTCTCTCTCTCTCTCTCTCTCCTCTCTCTCTCTCTCTCTCTCTCTCTCTCTCTCTCTCTCTCTCTCTCCTCTTTCTCTCTCTCTCTCTCTCTCTCTCATCTCTGCTCTCTCATACAGACCCAAAAAAAATTTCCATGTTGCTTAACCTGACCTGATACTAGTATATTATATTATGTGGTTGAGGCTGAATGTAAAATCCTATTGCTCTTATTCTC
>JABUQX010104181.1:20000-21353 GCA_015478945.1 Trachelipus rathkii
TATCAGCATGGAAAAATTCAGTTAAAAATAGATTCAGCATTTACTTTACTGATAAGAATCTTGTGCTTGCTACCTATCTTGATCCACGCTTTAAAACTACATTCCTTGAGGATGAATATAATAACAATAAAAAGTGGAAGATATTCTTAAGCAATGGATGTGCGAAGATATATGTTGTATAAAGGAAAGGAAAACAGTTTCCACTACTTTAAACCAATCTTCAGATTTTTCTCATTTATCAACAGAATGGGGCGAAAAAAGTGATACTGAAGATAATAGTTTTAACTTCAGTTTTGAAAGTTGTTTTTCGGAATTTAAAGAGAAAAAGACAGCAAAGAAACTCATTCCTAAGGAGAAAGACACATATATTGAAAAAATTGAAGATTTTATAAAAGTAGAAATCAGCCAATATAAAAATATGAAACTTATTAAAAATTCAGAAAGGTACCTTTTCAGGCATTTGGTTAATCAGTAAAGGTGCCTTTCAGCATTTAGGTGTGCCCTGAAAATATATATATTTCCGTGGAAAGTGAAAGACTTCAGAATTGGAGGATCAATTTATTCTCCTAAAAAAATCGGATGCACTCAGAAACGGGAGAAATGTTAATGTTTTTGCACTACAATTTAAGAGTCATGCTTTGACTACAAATAATAATGATAATTTTGCTTCAAGATCTTACTTTTAGTAAATTAAAGAAGGATTTTTTTTTTTAAACAAAAATGACAAAATTGTTCATTTATTGTAAGATTTTTAAATATTGCTATTATTTTTCAGTGGTTAAATAAATAAAAGGTAATTAACTAATTATTTCTTTAGCAAAGATAAAATATAAGAGAATTCTATAACATTAATTTATAAGGTTTTAAATATCTAAAATTAGTTGATTTAGCAAAATTAGGCATATATATATATATATATATATATATATATATATATATATATATATATATATTTTATATAAAAAATATATATATATATATATATATATATATATATATATATATATATATATATATATATATATATATATATATTTTATATATATATATATATATATATATATATATATATATATATATATATATATATATAACATATATATATATATATATATATATATATATATATATATAGGCCGATACCGATACCGATACTTTTTTTTAGATGCCGATACCGATACCGATACTTTAATTAATATAATAAATACACAGTAATAGATAGAACATTTGTGTACTGCTGGGCAACTCAGGATTGCATTCCCTGTACGTGTATGACAATATGATCGTTTATTTCATACTTGAACGTACTTAAGTATATTTATTTATAAATTAAAAATGAGTATCTTTAAAGGT
>JABUQX010104182.1:2500-10000 GCA_015478945.1 Trachelipus rathkii
TATATATATTATATATATATATTATATATAATATGTGTGTTGTGTGTGTGTGTGTGCGCAAGCTATAAAAACTGTATTTTTACGGGCGTGTATTTTTATAATAATTTTTCAACATTTTCTTCATAGCTTCAGTCGGAACCGTTTGACAAATAAATGAACTTTCAGATCTTTCGATCTTCCACTTTAAACGCTGAACGTTCTCTTGGTGAGGACAAATTATAGTTTTGTCTATGTATTTTAGGCTACGCCCGAGCCCAAAATTGGACAGTTGTCTTTAAAAGAGAAAGATGATATTATTAAACGTTCGTTTGCATTTGGTAATGATTAAAAGGTAAATATTTTCAGAAAATGGAAATGAAGTTTCAGAGAGGGAAAATTTAAACAGCACGACGAATGATAAAGAAAACCTTCAGAATTTTCAGCCTCAGGATCAGGACGAATATATTCAAGATTCATTTGATGAGAATAATTCATCAGTTAAAATTATTTTTTTTAATAAGGCATTTTATTATTGGTACAATTACAATCGAAATATTATTTGTAGGTTAAGAAATAAAGATTCTAGACTAATAAACTTATGATTATTATGGGAAAAGTTCGACAATATTTTAAACGTTTAATATATATCTGATTTGCCCAAACTTTAATTATGGTCTTGTATTGTTATTTATATCATTTCCAGAAAACTTTGCAGAGGTGACACAAGAACCAGATGTCTATGACGCGGCGAAAGAACAAATTCCACAATTGGACAGTCAAACTCTCCGTAACAGAAGAACCTGCTTTGTGGTGAGCAAAAGAATCGTCCGCTAAGAGGATTTTTTTATTAATATATATATATATAATATATATATTTATAATATATATATATTATATATATATAATATATATATATATATATATATATATAATATATATATATATATATAATAATAATATATATATATATATATATACATATATATCTATATATTATATATTATATATATATATTATATAATATATAATATTATATATTATATATTATATATATTATTATATATATTATAAATATAAATATATATATATATATATATTAAATATATATATATATAAATATATATATAATATATAGTATTATATATAATTTATATATATATATATATTATATATATATATATAATATATATATAAGTATTAATTATATATATATATATATATAATATATATATTAATAATATATACTTATATATATATATATATTATTTATATATATATATATTGTATATATAATATATATAATATATATATATTATAATATATATATATATATATATATATATTTTATATATTATAATAACATATATATATATATATTATATTATATATATCTATTATTATATATATATATTTAATATAATATATATAAATATAAATATATATTATATAAAATTGAATGCAATTCCTGTTGTGCCCTTATTCTTTACAACTATTTAAAATTGAAAACATTATCTTAAAATTTAAAAGAAAAAATTATGTTGCCATCAAAACTATCTATTCTATCTATCGGGTATCTATCTATCTATCTATCTATCTATCTATCTATCTATCTTCTATCTATCTATCTATCTATCTATCTATCTTATCTATCTATCTATTATATATATTCTATATATATTTATATTAGATTACAATATAATATATTTACTATTTATTTTATATATAATATATATTATATATATCATATAATATAATATATATATAATATTTTAATTATTTATATTTATAATATATTTTACTATAAATACTATATATAATATATGACATAATATATATATAAACTACTGGGTCATTCATGTCAACTGTATACATTGATTTGAAAACTCGTCCCCACTTTTATTACACTTCTTCAAAATTAATGAAACTTATTTACGATAATTGCTCTTCCTTCTTCTCCTCTTCCTCTTCTCTCTTTCCTCTTCTTCTTCTTTCTTACCTCTATACTTCTTCATTCTGCGTCGAACCTGATTTCTTCACTTACTCTTCTTTTCAAAAATATGTGTTTGCTTATTCTTCGTTCTTACTCTTCTTTCTTTCTTCCTTCTTCTTCTTCTTCTTCTTCTTCTTTCTTAATAATTCCTCTTTCCTTCCTTCTTTTTTCTTCTCTGTCTTGCACTCCTGTAGTTTTTCTTCTTTTTCAGTCTAGAAACCCCCTATAACAGGTAGGTCTTAAAACTCTTTTTTTGGTCTTTATAAAACTCCTTTGAAACATATATAACAAACACACTCAATCGTCTCACTGCTCCTAGAAACACGATCTTTTTGGAGAACTCTGGAGAGAGCGAGTTTCAAGGCAAAATGAATTTGACAGATGCTAGTTAAACACTTGAATAGGTGTGAATACTCTTATCCTGAAGATTGTATTATCACTCAAGGTTACTAGCTTATTGGAAGTCCGATAAGCATCCGGATAAGGTGTTTTCATAGAGTGTTATACGAGATTAGAACATGATTTCGGGGAGCAAGAAAATGAAAGTTAATTATGATAAATCAACCTGACAACGGCGAAAGCCCCCTATCCACTCTAAGAAATGGTAAATAAAAGTAATAATAATAATAAAATATATATATATAATATATATATATATATATTATATTATATTATATATATATATATTATATATTAATATTAATATATATATTAAATATATTTATTTAACTATATATATATTTTATAATAATATATATATATATTATATTATAATATAATATTAAACTCATTTGTATACAAAGTTAATTAAATGCACTTTGGTAAGATACATTTAAATATTATGATCTCTTTATATGATCTAACAAGCAGAGATACCTAATAAAATAATGATACATAATGATAATATTAACTTAACTATTATTATATAGTTTCATATATAATACCTATATCTATAACATATATATATTAATATAATTTACTGCTAGTAAAGAATTTATTATAACAATTTTGATAATATAAATATCATATAATATATTATATTATATATATATATATATATATATATTTGTATATATATATAATATATTTATAATGTTACTTTATATATTTATATATATATTATATTAGGGAGTATAATTATTTTATACTATATTATATTATATCTATTTATATTTATAGTTATATATATATTTATATATTGAGAGGCATATATATATATTCTATTTTATTATATGATATTATTATATATTTATATATATATATATATATATTATTTATATTATTATTATATAAATATATAATAATTAATATTAAATTATAATACATATAATATAAGATATAATATAATATATATATATATATATATAATATATATATATCGGTGAGGTGATATATATATATATAATGATTTATATATTGTAATTATTTCGGTTTAATATATTATATATACTCTACTTATATATATATATATATATATTATAATATACTATATACTAGATACATATAATATATATATATATATAATATTATTATATATATATATATATATTAATATATATATAATATATATATATATTATAATTTAATATATATATATAATTATAAATAATAATATATATAATATAAATATATATATATATAGTATATACTATATATATATTAATAATATATATATATAGTATATAGTAATATTATATCATGTGTATGTATATATATATTATTATATAATAGGTATATATATATTATATATTAATATAATATAAGTATATATTATTATTATTATTATATCTACTATATATACTATATATATATATATATATATATATATATATCTTCAGGTAAAATCTCTCCGAAAAGGACAAAAATTAGAAATGTAAACCTAAAAAGACCATTGCTTTTATTGCCATAGGTAATGTATACTAAGTTACCTCAGGCATAAAAAAATGGCGCATCAGAAGAGCCAATACTGTGAAAAACTATCATATCGCCTACAAAAACAGTAATGATATGCGAAATGCTTTAAGAACTGAATCAAAAAGGAATTAAAAGTCCATGTAACGTTGTTTACCAAAACAAAGAAACCAGCTTATGTTTAGATGAGAGCAAAGAAAGAAAATGGAATTGGTATCTTACTGCGTCAATTGTGATGGAACATACGGTAAAAAGAATTTTTATCAGCACAAAAAAGGTGTTTCAGATCTAAAATAGGATAGTAATTGAGGACAATTCGAATGTTTAAAGATTTAATATCTAAGAGAAGATTTCAAAAAATATATACTAAAATAGGTTGCAGAATTAGGGATGGCAACGAGTTACTAACAAATGCCTTAATAGAAGTTCCTTAGCGAATTGGGAAAGACCAATATAAACAATCACTTATACTGCTTTGATCCTGCAAAAAGACAGTAAGTGCTCGCGGAACTCAGAGTTAGGGAGAAAATGAGACTCTTAGCAACGAATTTTTCTTATAGATTTAGAGAAAGTAGCAAAAATTGAGGGATCATAAGATTTGAGGCAGAAGTAGGATATTCATCTTTTAATAAAAATATTATCAATTTGTGGAAAATTACTAATACGTATTGGTAGCAAATGGAAGAAACAACCCAATATTCAGACAAAATCATTTGCGTTGCCAAAATTTTTATCACTTAGTATATAAAAGCAATGAAATTTCTTTAATAATGCTCGAAATAAGACATCAGAAAAATTAGTTTATAGAATTTGAAGATGTGTCTAATAATTTAGGTTTATATATATTATTTGGTGGTTTCATCAGTTATTATTCACATATAAGAAACGAGTAAAGTTAGGTTAACGCATTAACCTTTGAGCAATCATCGATAATATAATATAGTATAATTGCAATTATAATTAAGAAAACTTTATACTTAAATAAGTTAAAATTATACAAAAGAAAGGTGATAATGGACACTCAATGTTTTTATTTCACATAGGCCAGATTATAATCCTCATTATTGCTTCTTAACATTATCTCACTGGCAACCAGCAGGTCAGGTGAAGCGCGGCTATTTAAACTTTTGGGAGAATAATTGAAGATAGCCAAGAAAAAATAAATGGCTTGACGTACATTACGATAAGTATCACAAAAAAGATAAAGGGACATAAATTATTAAATTCAGAAAACCATAAATTGGCATACACCGTCCTGGAATGGGAAATAGGGATGAAGTCATGAAATAATTCCGGAAGTTCGTTTTCCTTATTTGTACTTGAAAAAATTGGCAGGAATCAATGGAAATTAGAAAGGAGTGTGGCAATCAAATCCAGACAATAAATCGTGTTTCCTTTCATACAGGTAAGTTTGTAAAGTTTTAATTAAATAGTCATCACCATTTATTCTCACTTTAATGACAAGAGTTAAAATTTTATTTTATATTTAATTTACAATATCAAATTAGTTATTTTTAATTATCAAATTTTCCAAAAAATACCCTAAATCTTAACATAGAAACATTTACAATTATTCTGTATTTTAAAGTATTTAGAATACGCCAACGATAAATATCCTAAATACAATCATTATTATTACTTTAGTATACACATTGACTCGAGTTATTTTTCTAATTGACATATAAAAAAAGTTGTTTTTAAATTTCCTTGTTTGCATATTATTTTTAACGCCTCAAGTGAGCAACATCACGTTTTTTGGTTGGCACAGCATTAATGCTGTATATGCCCAGAAGCAAGCTCTCCTTGAAAATATTACAGGCAGATCAGATTGACATTTAGAGCTGCAACAAATTTTGGTTGGCCAAATTTACCTGAACAATTAGCCAACAATTTTATCTATGAACAATATAGGCCACTTCCAAAGACATAGACTTGTTACTTTATTCGGCCTCGAGCAACATCAGTCTGAAGAAAATCTCTTTTGGTCCGCATCCTAATTAACATATGGGATCCCAAGTACGAATCTAAATATTTTATAAATTGTTGTTGTTTTTTTTTTTTGAAACACTATAGTGTTTTGATGTCAGTGCTTCTTTTATTATAAAATAAATTATTAAAATGAAACACAATTCGGAAGTGCCTAAGAATTAATTTTTATGCCAATAATGAATCAAACATCTTCTAAATAAGAGCAACACATCATTAAAAAATGAACGTTTTTAGAGTTGTTTAATTCTATAAACTATTTTTTATACTTCATTATATACAAAAATTTCTCTCGCTCAAATGTAAAATTTCCGAGAACATACTCAAATTTCTGATATCCTACATCTGTCGAAAAACGTTCTCCTTCACCGTCCAAGGTAAGATAGAAATTTTTTTAATATGCTTTTAGCTTAATATTTAATCTTTTCTCACAAACAGGTATTTTCGCATAAATAACTTCACTATTATTGATGTGCCTACTAGATATATTAAACCATCTTTCAAAGAAATTTTTTCTTTTTCTTTATAATTATTTTTTTTATATTTCATTTAAAATTCAGAACCTCAAGAGATTAGATAATTCAGGAACATCTCAAAATTCTGATAATCCTACATCTGTCGAAAAAGGGTTCTCCTTCCTGTTCCTTGTAAGATAAAAATTTTGTAATGTGCTTTATTTCATATTTAATACTTTTCATCAAATACAATTTTTATTAAAAAGGCTTAGTTTTATATTTTATTTCAAGATAATATTTAAATAATACAAAAAGTTCATTGTAAATTTGATTTAACTCAAACTTTTAGTAATTCATTGTTCCAAATTCTAAGTTTCACCTCAATTCTAAATTATTTTTTTTTATAAACATAGTTTCTCTCACGAACCACATATATATCCCTCCCTCAAGTTCATGATTTGTACTTTATTAATCCAATAATTTTTGAGTTGGGTGCTGTGTTAATTGGCAAATTTTAAAAAGGAAAAACCTATTTTCAGGCACCAGCAGGTATTAAAAATACAATTAAGTGGAACAATTCAAATACGAGTACGGTGTTAATTTTACATTTTAAAAGTCAATTGAAAAATTCTGCTTCTATTCCAAGTAGTAGTCTTTTAATATTTTATAAAGAACTAATATATGATAATATATATATATATATATATATATATATTTCACCTATTAATATATTAATATATATATATATACGACCAAACTGACATATATAGCTATAATATTTATATTTGATGAGAACCCATTGGACCTTAGTAAATAGAAGGTGAAAATGTTTCCTACAATTCCCTCCTCTTTTTTTTTATATAAAACAAATTTTTTAGTTACATATAGAGCTATAGGCTTATTCACGTGGCCCTCTTTCATACAGTTGTTTCTTATGAAGAGTATAATATCTGAGTTGAATCCAGTAGAAATGGAATTACCTGAAAAGGCATCAGCAATACTTCATCAGCTTATATGTAAAGATTTGAAAAAAATGGACTGGTTTAAAGTGTTGTTTAAGATGTTGGACTCGTAGGAATTGGTGTATGTCAATCCTAGTTTTGTAGATTGAAATTACCCTTGTTGTTAATTACAAAAAGATTTAGAAATTTTTCTAAGGTGTAAGTTATAAATGTGAAT
>JABUQX010104182.1:15000-34652 GCA_015478945.1 Trachelipus rathkii
CACTATTGCATCACAATTAGTGTACTTAATCATTATATATTAAAAGTCATTAAGCAGGATGCAGATAGCTTAACGAATGTTTGAAAGTAGGCCGTTTTTAGCACCTTTATAATAAAATATAATTAAGAAATCTATCATTGTTGTATAATATATAATGTATATTATACTATATATATATATAAATATGCGCGTACTGACCTTGCATTTATATTCATAAAAAAGCTTGGTTTCACACCGTACAATCATTACATCCAACTGCCCCTTATTGTGCTCACGCCTAATTCATACAATTATTGAATACCCCTTTCGACATTTTAATTTATTAACGTAGTATATCAGCTTTATCTTATTGATCCATTTTTATCTATTGAATCGACTACTTTCTATACTCATTATGTGAGGTCACTCACCCTTACCAAATTTTAACATACTCTATGCGTAAGCCTTATCTAAATATACTACTGCTATCGTCCGAGTCACTTCTGAACTGGAGGTTCTTATCTATGATTCTCTTAAGTTATAGTCTTCTTTAATAGATTGAGAGAATATACTAATTGTCATTACTGTTAATGGTAAATTCCGCAATATTAAAGTAAGAGTTCATTTATACTACCAGAAACTACTGCATCTGACTACCTATTATATTTACCTTTAAACTCACACTCATATGTCACACTCACATAGCCTTATTTAGGCTTTATGCCTCCACCCCTTTTATCTGGAGTGAATACTCAGGTATACCGGTGAGAACTTATTACTATGTCACCTCCTCTTATTAGACTCCTATTATATAATTTATTATTACAATACGCATAACCCCTCATTCAGTTGAGAGTAGCGTTGCATAATCTTATCATCCATTATAAATTATTCATGATTAGTATATCTATAACCTATATATGTTATTTTTAGTCTATCTTTGACTATAGGGCTTTTAACTTCAACGATTGCCTTGAGTACACCTACTACTATTACTTTTTACTAGATCTTATTTAATATGAATATATTTATAATATGGTATAATAATAGCAGTAGGTATATAATTACTAGTAATTAACTGAGCTAGTATCCCTATATAATTATTAAAAATGAGATATGGATATATATATAAATTATACTACGTGTTTGTGGCTTTGTGCGTAAAAGCAAAAAATCTTATTTAGTATATATAAAGTTTATTATATACGTGTACCATAAAAACTAATGCCAGTTTCGACACTATATATGATGTGATGCTTGAATACATGAGTATACTATGAGTCTATATATATAATTATGAGTAGTATATCTATATGACTAGTCACGCATTGCATTAATTCAATAAAATACCTCAAACATCTCAATATTCTCGATTTTTATCATATACACAGAACTTTATCCTACAAATAATAATTAAGATATTCTCTTCATTTCACTTGTTTATTATATCTTACTGTGTGTAAGATCAAACAATAAATCATTCTTGCATTATCTTATATCACCATATATAGTTTTACTTATAATTCAATCTATGAAGCCTCATCTATATACAGTAAGCAATTTTCAGAAACATCTTGCACTTCTCTCACATCTTTATTCGCGCCGATCTTTGTTCACAGCACGTTTCTGACGCTGTTTAACCCACATAGTACAACTTTCAAAATTTATATCTTTTCTTTCTCTATCTTGCGTCTCAATATCATAAAACGTGTGAAATTTCTAACATTGTACAGGAAAGCCCCATCACTGATTGCTTCTAATATGTCAACAGATAAAGCTGCCATGATTAACTCTGAGTTCACAAATTAGTATACACTCATTTACTGACAAAAAAAATTCGCGAAGGTCCAATAACGGAAACAGGACCCATGTCAGTGCAGTCGGGCAACGACCCCCAAACACCGAAAAGACCCTGAAGAGGCACTCATAGAAGTTCTCTCTATACGACGTACTGCCCCGGTGAAAACTTGCAAAAGCGAAGGCAAATATAGGGAAAGCCGACTCAGCTACATATGCGTGACTCTTCATACCACAAAAGGCAAGAAGTAAGGGCAAAAGACCGCCTAGACACACCTATAGGATTTTTTATGTAAATTCTAAATATTATCTCGTCAAGAGAAATGTGAATTAGCTGCTTCTGGGGTCTTATCCGCACATCTCTTTATCAAATCACTTAAACTTAGAGAACTGAAGAAATTATGAACTCAAAAAGTTATTATATTAAACACCAACATTGAAGATTACATTAGCACAGGCGCAGAAGTAAATATTTATCGAATAAAATTAGCAAGAGCAAGGAATGCTGCGCACACAATCTCAATATTATTTTTCGGAAAATAAATATATTAAGCTAATTTAGAGCATAAAAAATAGTCACCCGTGTGGTTCGGAACGATGCGATACGCGGCACCGGTGCGTATTATTGCCAGGGACCACGGTACGGGCGGTCGTATGAGAGCGCTGCGTGTGGGGATGGGCTGCGCACGATGAAGAAGGTGAAAGGAAGGAGTAGTGGGTGGCGGTTACAGAGCAGAGTAAAAGGAAGCGAGGGAAGGGGTGGTTGAGTTATGGTAGGGATGAGAATAAGATTGGTGTGTGCTCTGGTCGAGAGGGAATCGTTACCATGTGACGAGGCACAGGAGGGTGCACTCCGGGATGTGGTGATCCTGGGGATAGAGTGGGAATCTGTGCGCAGAGAGGAGTGGTCAGCCGTAATTTTTGAAACCACTCAGAACAAGATGTGAACTAATGTTCTCGAAAGTCTCTAACTCGGATTGAAGCTCTCATGACTAGCAACGTAGCGATGAGGATAATATGAGAAGTTTTTTTGAGGGAAACTGAGTGCGTGTTGAGATCCACGGAGGACTAGCATACACCAAGAAGAGGATATTAGATAAGGAAGGAATTTTCAAGAAATAATAGAATGATATGGTAGAAAGTACGTGTATATCGAACTAATATGTATTAGATGATTATTATTATAATAAATATTTAAATATAGGAAAAATCTCAAATCAACTCTATATATAAATTATATAAAACAGTACAACTAAATTAAATTAAGTGCCTGAGACAAAAATAAATAAATAAAGGAATATAAATGTAAATAAAGTTTTAACCATATTTCTGCCATAATTTATTTTATAATTTATGATTTGATATATAAGAAAAAAAGTAGTAATAAACTTTATAAAAATTTTCAAATTATGTGAAAATATAAATAAACTAATAGAAATATAATATTTTTTTAAATTAAAAAAATAAGATACATGTGAAACAAATATTAAATTTGAAACTAAGCCTTTTTTCATAAGAAAAATAATTAAGAATAAATATAAAATTACAATTAGATAAGAATAATAATTTATACGATTAATTATTTAACAAACCCTTGTAATATAAATTTAGATAGTCACACCTTCAATAACTAGAAATGAATCACGATGTTAAATTTGAAGATATGGAGTATTCAAGAAACGTGCTATAAGAAATTGATTCTCTCGACTTGGTGTATTAGTAACAATATTGATGCATAACTATTTTATTAGCAGAGACTTAATATATAGAACGAATGAATAAACAAGTATTTGAGAATAAGATGTGTGAGCAGTAGCTGCTGCGCTCCAATAATTTTTCTCAAACATTAAACTATTGATCGTCATACTGTGACTTCAGCAACACTACTATCACCTCAAAGAGAACCATAAAATCTTCATAAACTTTTATATGTGTATTCTACGTACAAGTTCCTACGGACATATGTATAATCTATATCATAATAAGTACGATCTCAGAATTAATTTATATTATTAAACTTATTATAATAATTATAAAATAATGAATCGCGATCTTACGTATATTGTTCTTTAAAACGCTAATATAATTCTTTATAACGATATAACAAATTTTAAATATTTACTACAAACTAATTTACAAAATGTGTATCGCCAAGTGCTGTCTAAGCCCAACAAACAAACTAAATATTATTAATAATGACTTGTTATATGTCAAGTTATTTTCTTCACGTGCGTTTTTTTTATTGGTTAAAAAAAAAATTAGTTCTACTCTATTTAATTATTCTTTAGAGAGCAAAACAGACTTTGGTGTAGAAGTTTGCAAGAAATTTCGATGCTTAGTTTAAAACAGGAAATAGTATTGTTTGTTTAAAACTCAAGCATATGTTTTTGTTTACGTTTAAAACATTTCGTGAAGTTCCAGTAAAGTAAGTTTTCTTATATCTAATCTTTATTATTCTCATTATAATTTTGATGTTATAATTATATGATACAACTCCTTCTAATAGCTATTTCTCAATATAACTAAAGTAAACTTCGTTAGCTATTACTTTATGTTGCAAATGAATATAGAAATATACGTAACTAATTATAATTATATTAATATTATATTATTAATTTTATATTAATTAATCTATAAATAATAAGTATAATTTTCTGATTGTTATGATCAAGTAATTAAAAATTGTGTACGAACTTATGCTCATATCTTTTGATGAGTCTCTTTTAGTGACGCTAACGCAAAATACAGAGAATTCACTAGAGAAATATTAAAGGCTTTACAATTCCGAAGAATTTAGACTAAAAAATAACTCAAATGGCCTTTTTGAACCAACATATAGATTGGTCATTTGACATCTATAGTTATTCATATTTTATAATGGAGTTTCTCTTATCTAGGTGTTTATTTGAAGTAAATACAGTATCTATTGATATAGTATATCAATATTGAAAATTATTACGTGATGTGTTCGATTACTGCCCGAATGTAACGATTTGATACTGTAGGAGTACTATTAAAATTTATTAAGAACGTCACTCTAATAAAATATAAGAGGATAAATTCACAATATTTTCACGTTTATTTACTTTTGAAATTATATATAATATTTTACTCAAGATTAATATTTAACTAATTATTGAAATAGTATTAAAAGCACATAATTACTTAATTATATACATCACGAATTGATTTATGATAGTTTTGTTAATAATGCGTGTTACAAAGTATATACATATGCCGCTCTACAACACAATTTAGTTTAACAGTAAGCGCGCAGATAGCGGAGTTTCAGCATGCCACAGAATATTGCAATTTTCTAAGCGAAACCTGTAAGATACTCATATCAAAAAGCTCA
Organism: Trachelipus rathkii; assembly: GCA_015478945.1. Lineage (NCBI taxonomy): Eukaryota > Metazoa > Arthropoda > Malacostraca > Isopoda > Trachelipodidae > Trachelipus > Trachelipus rathkii. The sequence continues at coordinate 20,132 of JABUQX010104182.1, forward strand.
CGTGATTATATAATTTCGAGCACAGCCAGACAACCCGGACTAAGACCTCTCATCTATACCTTCTCTATTCAGTCGGCACAGCGTTAGATCGGATGCCATGAGTTCGGGTATACTTATCCAGGACAAACTGCTCGTTTCCTGTTAACTTATATTAGAGGATCTCACTATGTTTAAATTACTTCAGGCACGCCAACTGACGGGCTGACCGTTTGTTAGCTTTCTAGTCTTTTCTGGTTTACGAACAGGTTTCTCAAAAAACCCCCTTCGTAGTTTTTGAGCCTGTTGCAGTATGAGCAGACCGTACATCCATAAAGTCGTTGTTTATGGATAACGATTTTCATAGAAAGTATGTTTTGGTCGAAAGACGCGAAATACTAAGAAACTATCGGTAATTACTTCCCTCATGTTTTTTCTTGTCTATTATCCATTAAAGCTAAAAAGTACTTATATATGAGCTAAAACTGCAAAGCCTTACTTAAATTAATTATAAATAATAATAATACTATTATTCACCGCTACCAACTGTATAAAAACAATTTGGATTCACATTGAGCCTTCTTGTAATCAACTATTATATCTTGGAATACTTTTCTATAAAATGACTTTGATCTCTGTAGTTAATGTAATATTTAATCTTATTATGTTGAAGGGGATAAGGGTTGTTTGCATTAGAGAAAATGTTAATATAAAGTTAGTAAGTTAAATATAAATAGCTGAAAATGTCATTTTATATTTACATTATACAGTTAACCAACAATAAAATAAATTTCAACAATATTAACACGCAAAAATTTTGAAAAACCGCAATCTATCTTATACAAGATTCTGACCACCTCGGAACTATAATGAGTAGCTACTATATCTATTATATATTTTATAAATAAGATGCAAAAAGACTCATAAATTTCGATTCATTGATTTAACAAAAAAGTTTATAAAGCCCAATTAAATATAAAATGATGAAAATATACGTTTTAACGACAACTAGTTTTATTTAAATAAACTGAGTAATGAAAAGTTTGAAAATACGAAGAAAAAAATAAATAAATAATGATAGTATTCAATCAATAAAGGATTAAAGTTATAAAAAATAATAAATGCAAAGATATAGCTAAGAACTCGATTACTTTGTTATAACAATAAAAAGATAAAGAATATCTAAAAAGGTCAAACAAAGACAAATAATATTGAAATATTATTTAATAATATGCTATATGATTGTTATAATGTAAAACAAAAGATGAATCTCATGTCAAAATGTTAGATATTTACAATTCAGAATAATAATAATACTTCATATTAATTAGTTAATATATAGTTTATTTTTAAATGAAATACAGAAAGACTTTAAAAGTACGAAGTCTGGGCCTTAAAAATCTTCTCTTTTTTCCTTTTTTTGCATCACTAAATTTCTTTCATTATTTTATTTCTTCTATTTTTATAGTTTACCCAAATTAAACTTAATATAAATCTCTATTATACATATACATATTTATTATATAATTATATATAGCTGAATAAATTTGTTTTATTTAATATTAAAATGCTTTAATATTTGTATGTTGCTTATTACACTAATCCTAACTTAAATATTTAGAATTTTTGAAAGATGCATTCAAAACTGCCATGAAAAATTGACAATTATATAGCAAACGTGCAACTGATTAATGAATTTTAACTTCACTTGCTTTCAAAAATTACGACAATAATCTATTGATGTACAGAAAGACAATAGAGAATAAAAGAAATAAAAACTGAATAAGTTTTATTGTCTTTATTTGCAAAAGTAGGTGAAAAGCAGTTAATACCTAGGGGCGTACCTTTATTTTTTATTGCATAATTAGAACCCCTTAAAGCTAAAAACCGCTATAAATAATAATTTTTAGAAAAACACCCTAGGGCTAAATACCCGAAAAAATCTTCTTGAACTTCAAACACGCAATCAAGAAGCTGATATAACAGCTCAAAAATAAGGGTTTTAGAAAAACCTGTCGTAAACCAGGAAAAAGACCTAGAAGCAAACAAACGCGCCAGCCCGTCAGTGGCCGTCCGATTTTAACGGGACTTAAAAAGAAGAAAGTCTCAAGCAGTCCGATTGGCATCCGATCCTACGGGACTGAAAGAAGGTAGATCGAGGCAGCCCGTCAGTTGGCGATCTTAACGCGACTTAGAAGAAGAAAGTCTCATCAAATTCTTGCGCCTTTGCACGCATCTATATAGAGCTGAAATTAGAAACAGTATAAAACAGATTATTAAAAAATATAAAAGTTATACCATGAAAAGAAAATAAATCAAAAAATTCAATATAAATAAAAGAGAATAAATTATTTGGTGACGTCTAAATAAAGCCCAGACAAATCGTACATTCGGAGTATAATAAAAAACTCGAATAATTTCAATTAAACAACAAGACCGTCAAAAACCCAAGAAGGAAAAACTCCACAAAAAGAACAAGTCAAATCGCCATCTATGTTGTAAAAAGTCAAGTCCTTAAATTCGTCATTGTTCTATTCTCAGTAATCTCTGACTTGCTTAGATAATAAAAGATCACAGTTGAAAGTGAAAATAGAAATACTTTATAGCCGTGTATATAATACGTTACACAGATATATATATATATAAATATATAGTACGTATTTATATCATTTGCATATAAAGTCTTGCCACAAGATAGTATTACACAAAAAGCTCAGTAGATAAGAAGGAAAATAGAGCTTTAAAAATAGTGAAACAAACTTTACGCGATAAGATTAAAACATATGCCACTGATAATTAACACAATCTATCTGTAAAGAAATTCTGCCAATCCACAAATCTTTTCTCTCTAAAAATAGTTAATATAAAGAACACTTAAAAAAAAAAATTTTTTTTTTTACAATAAAACATTAAATTAAAAAAAAAACCAAGTCTTAAAAATAATATTCTTGCTTAAAGCCACTTTGCATCCATAATTATATGCACGTATAAATATTAAAGCGTGTTTTAATATTTGATAACTAGACACATCATTATTTATATATATATAAATATATATAAATATAACATGTATAAAAATTAATTACTATAAGTGTGTGTGTGTGTGCTATTTGTGTACACACAAGAAGGGTTAACTTTTAAATTTTATGAGCGAGAACGCTTACTCTCAATTAGATATTGTATATTTCATTTGTTCTACTGTTTCTACTTATCTCTAATTGCCAATATCAAAACACCATCGAGTCATACTTTCTTGAACCCCCTACATCAAATTTTAAAAATCTGCGATTTCTTTAAAGTATAAAAAGGTGATTAATAATAGATAAAGGTTTTTGTATATATATAAAAATATTATAATATATAGTATATCATATATATAATATATATTATATATGATATACTATATATATATATTATATATATATATATATAATATATATATATTCACTTTTTCTAACAATAAATATATATATATATTAAGGTGACAATTTTTGTGTTTGAAATTTTTATTACATTATATTTTACATTGATATATATATATTTTGTCTACAGGTTATATCTTTTGTTGTGTGTAAAGTTTTATATAAATATATATAGTATAATGTATATATAAATATATATATATTATATATATAGAATTATATTTATATATATATTATATATTCATTTTTGGTGTAGTCACGAGGACTAAAAGTAGTAAAACTGTTTAATATTAATTTAAGTAGTAGAGAGTCAATACGAGAAGGCTCGCTCGGTAGTAAATGTCCCAAGGGTCAGATAGACCTATCACTTCCTGAGCAGATCACCACTTTAGTCCCCGGAGACCCGTAACAGTAGCTACACAGCTAACCTCATACATAACCACCACACACATCCTGCATTAGATGTTAGAGAATCTTTAAATATGACGGGAGAAGACGAAACGTAGCGAAGAAGAAAATATGACGGGCGGTAAATGTAAACGACTTTTATGTCCAGATTAAAATTCCCAGATTGGATGGGCCCCCAGCAATCGGTGCCGCATCACTGGTTCCGCCATGTGAACTCGTGGTTAAAAATACTTGAGCATAACTTCGCTCAGGAGGGCATAACCAGAGACCAAGAAAAAATAACTTGCGCCCTTGTCCATATAAGCGCAGATGCAAACTCTTCAGCAAGAATAGCGCTAGAAGCAACCCCAGAGCTTTCTGAAGCAACTTCTTACGATGAATTTAAGAAGATACTACTTGAAAATTTAGCCCCTTTAACGTCATTTCGTGTTTGGGAGGTCTTTGAAGAACTTACGTCAATGAAATTGGGTAAAAGTTCGACCCTAGCGACTTTTTGTCATAAGTTAAGAAGATTGGTGATAGAGTTCTCTGAAGAACTCGAATTGAGATATGGTATAATAGTGAGTAAAGAGATGAGAAGAGTGTTGTTGTGGGGTAACACTTATATGAAGTTCACAGATGCAAAGACTAAAGAGAAAGTGGCAAAGATCTTTACTAAAGAAAATACAGCTTCTGAATTGATAAGTAAACTTAGTGCAAAGAAAGTAGATAATAGACGAAGAGCTGAAGACAAAATAAGTGCGATAGGAGATAACTTTGAGAGAGGGATAAAGAGAAATGAGAATAGATTTGACAATAGAGGTAGTAGACCACAATTTAGACCAGCAGATTCAGCCGAAAGGTACAGAAAACCTGGCAATAGTTGGCCAAAAGATTATGACCGCAAATATAGAAGAGGTAATTACGATCCTCATTTCAATAGGGATCGCAAGTATCCCAGAACCTACAATAATCCCGGTTCCTATAAATACAGGAACAATAAAGCTAGAAGTAGTAGTAGGCCAAGGCCACGATTTAGAAGTACAAGCCCTATGCCAAGAAGACCACCAAACATGGTCGACTAACAAGAAAGTAGGAGTGATGCAACGCCCACGAGAGGGGTACGTTGGAATAAATTTAATAGGCTCAAAGGAGGAGGCAGTAGTTCCCCATCCGAGATTCACTCCAGAAAAGGGAGCGAACCAAAAGGCAAATCGCAATGAGTATAAGTAAAAAAGTGTCAATGCAGTAGTTTCTGGCAACAGAAACTCCTTTCCTATCGGAATGCCAGAACAGATGCAATCGCTTTCTCATTCTAAGGAAGAACTACTAAGGAGACTCATATGAAGAACCGTCCAGTTCAGAAGTAGACTCGGACGAAGCAGAGTGTATATTAGAGGAAATATACACAAGAGTTGTAAAATATTGGAAAGGGGTGAGACACCCAACCAAGGAAAAGCCGATCAGAAAATGGCAAGAAAGCTAACCCATCATATAATAAGCGAAAGCGGATCAGATTATGAATGGCGGAGCTACTAGAGGAAACAAGTGCTAGCTAAGTACAGAACCAAGCTTTTTAAGAAAAGGCAAAGTCGTCTGCGCAATGAGACGCGCCAACCCAAGAATAGATAACCTATTCAATCGGCGCCGCTGCCAACGCGCAGAGTATAGCTTCCAACAATCCCGTCGATAGGACCATAGTTGCCAGCTCATCAGTGTGTAATATAGCTCCACGCGGAGCAAACAATCTTGCACCACACCGACCAGAGTAGCCGCATATATTTAAATTGTGAGTATTTTAAGCAAATAATGATAAGTATTATCATAATGAACGAGCTTTTATCGATTCAGGTTCGTCCCTTAACATCCTTAAATACACACACTTTAACGATTTAGAAGGTAGTTTTGATTTAATTTCCAAAGACATTAAACTTAATCTTGAAAGTATTACCCAGGGTGTAATACAGGTGTACGGAATCACCACACTTACATTAGAAATAGCTAAAAGATCATGTCAGTTCAAATTTGTAATTGTAGGAGATAACTGTGATTTCGAAGGTAATCTCATTTTAGGCTGTGATATATTGTCACAGACCCCACTCATATTCGATTTTAAGGATAGGAAGTGCTTATTTCAAAAGAGGAAAGTTTGCTCTACGGTTTAAAAGTAGATGTGAATAACCCAATACCGTTAATGGTAGACAAAAGGTAAAATTATCCGCGAAAATGGTGGACAAGGAATGTTCCAACCAACGATCGAACGTAATCTGCGAAAACAAGACATCAGGAACAACGGGGAATCGCTGGCAGCAACGGAGGAGAAATATAAGACGTCGTAGACCGAATAAGAGAGATCGGGCCGATGCCATAGTACTTTTAACTATGCCCGTGCAGACCCATGGCGACAACAAAACCGAATCCTGTATGCAGAAAGCAGAAGATTTAATCGATATAATCATAGAAGGAACTGCAGAGAGAATAAATAAAAAGCGCAGAAATAGGCGCCAGAAATAGGCGCAGAAAATAAAGGGCTGGTACCAAAATAATAATAGTACTCAAGAAAAACAGCCAAGATGATGCCGCAAGACGAGGTACGAGTGATACCAAGTAGAGAAGAAAAGATATAAAAGACCACCTACCAGACTCACTATGGCTGATCGTCTCAATGAACCAGGTCGACATGATGTTTAATTGAAAGTTCCTTCAAGAATGTCTAACCTGCTGTATTGGAAAATATATATTAAGAAAATAATACCTTGGTGATATCCGGTATAGAATGTAGGAAGGCAAAGGAAATTCAGACCCCAATATTTGACACCGAGGATGTCTGAAAACGAGGCGATAATTGTTCTAGATCCGTTTCTACAGTTAGTAATATAGTCGTTGGTCGACAAAAATTCCCAGCTACTCGTACTGGCTGTGTTAGGTTAACCGCACAAGGGTTTAGTATTATGTGTTCTAAAAACATGAATTACAAGGTTTATCCACATTTCGCAATGTTGATATAACAGTTCGCGACTTGGCAATATTTAATTTACAGATGTTAAGAGCTTTCATACACAAGTCCATGTAATTATGAAAGAGAGAATGAAGCACAAATGCCGTCAATCGGAATCAGATTTTTAGATAAATAATATGTGTGAATTCGAGATATGAGCCACACTCACCCAGCGATACTTCAATGGCATTAGATTTACGATGGAATCTTACGTACCCCTAACAAACCCAAACCAACAATTATTAAAATCTCACAGTCACCGCACTTATTTTTCTATACAAAAAAAATGTAAGCTTTGTAAAATGAAGCCACAAATTTAAGACACCACTCGTGAATTTGTAATGATTCTGAACGCTAAAATCATAAATTTCATCTATTTCTGCTCCCCTAATCGCCATTTGTGTTTTGATAATTGACATTGATTTCCCACAGAGCTATGAAACACCAATTATCCGTTTTGCCTTTGAAACAATGTATTAAAGAGCTGAAATTTTGCACATTACCCAGAAAACCCCAACCGCAGTTGGAGGAGAAAGAATTGGAGGAATCAGTGTAGTGGTAGAAGAGATACATAGAAAAAAGGATTTTGAATCAAATACAAATAAATTTAATTTCTCAGAAACAACGTTTGAAATATTGTAGTTTTGTGCGTGGGGAAAACGAAAACTCAGTACCCACACCCGTCGTACTTTATAAGAGTTCTTAATTTGTATTAATGTGAAAATTTAATGAAAAAGCGTAATGGAGAAGTGCTTTAAATTTTTTTATTTTTAAAACAGTTTTATAACCAACCTACCCACTGAAAATATTTGTATATAAGACGTAAGCCCCGCTTAATCCTCTTCAGACCCAATTCCACATGACCTCACAATAACATACCGAAACCCTCATAGATATTCAAAATTATTACAGAAATTTACATTAAAAAACGCTGAAATTTAAGACACCGGATTTAAAATTCAACGGTAATTAAAAAAATTCACTTTTAGTGCTAAAGAAAGAGGAAATAGAAAGGTTTACTGAATTTTTGTTTCTTAAAGTGAGGCGAATTATTTTTCATTTGCGAGACGAATGCAAAGAGAAGAAAGAATACCAGTGGGAAAAAACTCTATATTCTCTCAAGAAATTTAGCCAAATATTTTTAAGGCATTTGTTGATATAATAATTAAAAACTAGCGACTAGAGGGAAACTCACGGCCGTACCTTTTAAAGGAGTTTTCCAAATTAGTTGGTTAATTGTGAAAAAGTTAAGAAAAAAAAGCGTAAAGTTTTTTTAAACGTTTAAATTTTTTTTTAATCGATATCGACACAACCCACCACTCGGTCGGTACTGAATCAACCAAAACTACTCATGAAAGCCATATCAACACACATCAAGATGTGGAATGTTAGTGTCTTTTCAAATCAAAAAAGCAACAAATATAATGTACATGCAACTCCCTTGCTAAATATTTAGAAAAAAACAGGCCAGATCCTGGTATGGTCCTTCAATTTAAGGACACCGAAAAAAAACTACAAGGTACTATGAATATCACAATAAAATATTTCATCACTTTCAGATCTGCTTGTGGTTGGATACAATGGTCAATGGTACGTAATGCAGGTTTTCCGATTATTTGAAACACACATCTCTCATATACCACATATTATCTTACTACACAAGAAAGCACAAATGGAGATCTGAAAAATACCCGTAAAAAAAACTACTGCAATTTTTAAGGAAAATCAAGCTATAGAGTACTGATTGCAGATGATTTTGAACTCCAGAGAATAAATTTTCAAATGTGTTGAAATACAGCCATTAAGCGATTACAAGAAGCAATCCTATATATCGCTTCTATAACTTAAACCACATCCATGTGAAACTACAAAAAGAGGCAATCACACAAGACCAACATCATAAGTTAAGATAAAGGATGATTGCAAAATGACAGCCATTTTACTTTTGGTTGGAAATGTCGATCGTTAAGGAAAGAGGTAGATGACTTATGAGCTTTCTAAATTGCGTTCCCAGAAGCTGTGACGCTGATACATGTAAAATAAATCTCTGTCTCGCCTACGTCCAAAAGTCGACGCCGGAGCCTTAATGAAAGAGTTCGCCTAAGAAACGCTCAGTCTAAAGTGTTTTTTATATGTAATTGCTTTAATGCCAGTTGCCACAGCCTATATAAATAATCATGCTGGAGCTAAACAGTATTTATATTACAATCAGACATAAAATATGGAATAGATAAAGGAAAAGAAAATAAATTAACAAGAAAAGGATGTTTGGGATACTTAAATTTATATTATAATAAAAGACAGTATATAATAAAATTAAAAAATCTCCAATAATTAAATAAATAACAGATGTAATCAAATTTATCACCTAAAATTAGGCCAACTAAAAAAAATTGACTCAATATAATACAATGAAATTCTTTTATCATGAAGTTTTCTCACAAGTTGCTATTTTGATACTAACAATGCCATTTCCAAGTGAAACACAATTATGTTGTCTTCAGAGATGCTGAATAATTATACGTATTATTAACACGTTAAAACTATAAAACCACATAAATTTTAATATAAAAGAAGAATAATTCACAGGATTTTAACCAATAATTTTTATATATGAATGAACATACATTTATGGAAAATAGAAAATGCTTAAAATTGAAGATGAAAAACTGCGCAACTAACTTTTATCGTGCCTACGAGCTTCTAAATTGTTAAAGTGAAAAATTTAAGATAAGACAGGAGAAAACGATGGTAGATTTACCTAGTACCACACTTGTCGTATGCCCCCTTTAGACACGTAATCTAGATTTAGCCGCACATTCTTTATACGATAAGTTATCTAGAATGTTATACAATGTCAAAAAATGTGTTATTTTATTCAGTGTGAACTTAAAAGCAGTAGAGTTTATTCTAACAAACTATGAGAGATGAAATATTTCTAATTAATTGAGGAAGCCCCCCGCCCTATTAAAATAATGAAGCTATGTCTAAATGAAATATGAGAAACAAAGCACATATATATCAACAGTGGAAATCCTTAGTCCAGTCTTTTTCAGATACATGTGAAAAAGAGAAAAGCACGGATTCACATGTTAACTTCTCACATAGTATTTTAGAAAAGTAGTACACCCATCATATGCCACAAACGCTAATTAAAACTATTTAATAAATAACACTTTTCTGCTTTTTGTAAATGCAATTATCCCATATGCAACACATTAGTTTTTTGAAAAATACCATAGATGCATGATGAAGGCAATATTACACCAGTTTTCAAACCCCAAACAAACCATGCCAAGCTGCACATTTTATGTTCCAAGAGAAAATGATTCACCAAATCTTAATATTAATACAAAGATAAACTTGAAAAAAATTTTGAGAGAAGATACCCACAATGAACAAAAAAATCCCGACTACAGTTATAATAAATAGTTCTGGTAAAATAGAATATATAATGACATACAACTTCTGAAATGTACGGGAGTTTTTTTTTAGTGTTTATTGAAGAAAAAAGATATCTAAGTTTTACAACGACCTGAGGAACTTTGAAAAACATTATTGATTTTCTCATGAAAACAGACGACGTTGGGGACTGGCCAGAATCCAAGTCTAAAAGACTATAAACTATCAATTTTAAAACTTAGAAAGCTAGATGAAAAAATGCCCAAAGTCCTATGCACCCTGCAGTGAAGTTATCTAGTATCAAGCAACCTAGAATCCTTTTTGTGAAAGATTTATTAATAACTGAGCACAGACGGACCAGTTTGACGGAAAGAAACCTTGATGGACCATCAGTGTCCCCTCACAGTAGTAGTTTCCATTACTAGTGATAGCCGTGAAAGAATAGAAGTCTGTAAAAGTCGCTCCCAGCGATTTGTTTATTATTGTACACTATTAGGAAAGATAAATAAATGGTCTGTGGAGACAGCTCCCTATTTCCTTTCATACCAGGAACGGTAGAACTCACTAGGCGAGGCAGGCTAGTATATTCAGCGAGTAGTGGTTCGAAGACACAGAACGCCAAAAAGGCCCGCTTGACGATTGTCTTTCCTACGTGATAGCGGATGCTGGCCCATCGCCCTAAATTTGTAATTACGTCATAGTGACAAATTTAAGAAAAAAGCCGCACGTTAAATTCTTTTAGAGTAAGTTAAATTTTTTTTTCATATTAAAAAAGCAGTAATTCCAATTTTGAAAGCACTTGGTATATAAAAGCTAATTTAACAAATTTTCAGGAAAAAACGTCAATTTAAAACAAATTAAGCCATAATTTAATTTTATGAACTCCAATTTCAGATTTTTTATTTAATTTGCATCTAACATATGAATTTCAAATTCTTATTTCGAGAAATCTTCTATGATAAAAGTACCAGTATATTAAAAACGTCAATTTTTAGGGATTTAGCTCAAAAATAAATTTTATTATTACAATGTTTGAAATTATGGGGAAAAAATCGGTACTTTTTAATGGAGATTCCTAATATTTGTAATCATAGAGCATTGTGAAAATTTAAGAAAAGCCCCCGTAATTTTAGAAGTTAAATTTTTTTTTAAATAAATTTTTTAAAAAACAGGGTTTTTTTCCATGCTGAAAATATAAATGGGACTTATATAAAAACGAATATTGAAAATTTCATTAAAAACGTCAATTTTAAGACACCAAAAACAATTAATAGATTCTCTTTTTCTTGCTTTTTTGAAAATTTCAGCATTTCAATGAAAAACACATTATTTTTTTCGAATGCTGAAAAAAATCCTTTAAAAAACTCAATTATAAGAATTACCCAAAAAATTGCAAATGTTGAAATTTAGGAAGAAATCGTACTTTTCATGGAATGGAGTTCTAGTATGAACTAGTTTCTAAAATTTGTCATATGTGTAACATTCTCAGAAGACACATCACTTGAAGCGTTGTACTCTAGCCAGATTAGCCACGTAATTGTAGGAAGGTTAAAATTTTTTAATTTAAAAAGCGTTTTTTAAACAAACTATTCCAAAAAATATTTAATGGATGAGATGTAGTGTTGAGAGAGAAAGCATTTATAAGTAAAAAAACGGCGTGATAAAAAATTTATTTCATGTATAAAAAAAAACGTCAATTTAAGACACCTACCAAACTACTTAATAAATTCACCTTTTTACTGACTTTCCTATCAGCCCATCGAACTTTTGATAAATTGGCCCCTCGTATCAAAATAGTAAAACACATCTATGATGAGAAATAAAAATAATTGTGTATATACATTACTAACCATGATTCTCTCTCTCTCTGAACAACTGCTATCATTGTTATATGCCTGTAAAGAAGAGCTTTAGCCAGTTTAAGTATAGATGTATTCAAAATGTGTTGGTATTTTGAATATATAATCTAATTCGGTGGAAAATAGAGTCGCTACTTTTTAAAATGTAGCATTTCACGTCAATTCAGATTGTAATATAAGTTTGATCAAATACAATACAACTTTTGAAGATATAGAACTGTATAAAGTCCTCTTATCAAACTAGTTACATATTCCTTTTATAGTTTAAATTTTTTTTATTGTACAAACCGTCAATAACCATATACAATAGGCGCTTTTCAAATCACAAGCAGTTTTCGAAAGCTACAACTTGTAAATAAAAAATAGGTGGATGAGAATGCGTAGAGCTTCATAATGTTTTTATAATTAATTATTTATAATAATACAAATAGTATTGAAAGTTCTTCCTCTCATTCTAAACGACGAGTTTCAATTCTCACACAGCACCTAAACAATATAGATAAAAGGAAATTCAAATAGTATCTTTTTCGGAAGGAATCTTTTTTATAGGTGAATTATCTGACTCCAAAAGAACAATTGTATTTTTCAGAATAGTCAAACAAGAATAGGACCAGAGTTATATAAGAATACGTCTGTATAATTGATCTCGTAAAAATTTAAAAGATTTACAATTGCCTAAATAATTTCATATAATAGTATGTGAGAAACTTTAGGTGAAATTAATTCTTGTATTTTTTAATGGTTTCTTAAATGTTTCTTTTTTTTTTCAACTTCTTTTTAATGTTTTAATATTTTCCAATAATTTTAATTAAGAATAATAGTTGAATCTCTAGAAAAGATTAAAAATTCTTTACTTTTAATAAGGTATTTTTGAAAACTAATGTAGATGACATATTATTATGGTTATTTATAACCTAAAACAGATAGATTACTTAACTACAGTCACTCAATTACTGTAAAATATAAAATATATTTCTGATATTACCGTTTTAGGCTCTAAAAAAAGAAAAAACTATCTCAATCTGACTTCCAATACTCACACCGGAATTCGAAGAGACCACCCCTCTACGATTGTAAATAGCATTAAGCGCTCTAACACTATAGTTTAATAAATTATACTTTTCGTTCGCCGTCTTTTGAAATTGCCATTTTTCAATGAAAACAACATTATTGTTTCCTCACAGAAATGCCTGACGAAAATAGACCGAAGTTAAAAACTCACATTTTTACAATTCTACCTCATCAGGACATTGAAATTGCGAGCAGCACCGTCCTCATTTCCGACTTATGACAAAAATTCGTTCTTAAATATTTTTTTTCATAGAGGCAGTAACGCTGTATGTGTATAAGAAAAGCTTGCTTCCATCACAGTTTAACTTACCGATTGTTGTGGCTGTAGAAAATACTTATCATAAAGACTACAAAAAGTGCGATGCAGCTCACGCCAATACAATCTGTATTACGTACAGTTATATTATAGTCTGTTTAAATAAGTAGAGACGACCGGCAGAAGAATAAGTTTTTTTCCCCAGCATACAACTTTTTAAAGATAATTTGTCAAAGTAGTAACATAAATCTACAAATCTATTTATCCGTAAAATTTCTCCTCTTTATTTACTCACAAACACCCGTCTCAAATTGTAAGAACACGCGTGAAAAACTCAAATCTAATAAATATAGCAACTGTTCTGCTATTGTTGAAATTTGTGCATTTACAATGATAACACATATATTTTTTCAAATGTCTGAAGAATTATAAATCACCACCAGCTTATAGCACGAAAAAAGACATTCTCAAATTTAAGATTTTACAATTTTAGCAATGAATCAAATAATAATTTTCAAATGTTGACGAATCTTATGGAAAAATACCATATATTTTATTTAATGATATAAATTATAATGCTTCGTAATGTTGAAAGAATATATTTTATATAAGGGATGATAAGCTTGAATCGTAATTATTACCTACTAGATATGTTAAAATATTCTCTTCAATGCGTGACAACGACACAAGTTGCGTGATTCATCACTCTTCAATTTTAAAAATATCGGTTTGGCAATGCTTAATTTAACTTTAATAGGTTATGTACTCTTCTAGTGATAGTGACTAAACAACTAAATACTACAATTCGCAAATTTTCGAGTCAATATTGAAAAAAAGGGGCGTACCAATTATCAAGCGAAGGAATGAATTGTAAGCCTTTGAGCCCTTTCTTATTCCCTTTTGCGCTATAGTTGAGACGTGTCAATATGGTTGCCCTCAAAACCTCGGAATACAAGAAATTATGTCCGCCCTATCTTTGAGATGGAATGTGTTCTGAGAGTTATTATGATGCTTTGCTTAGGACAGAATAGAAAACCCCGCCGTTATGGGCTAGGAGAGGTTTTAACACCACCGAACAAAGCTACTTTAAATTACTAGGCTCTATAAGTTTATAAACTAGAAAAACGTTGCTGATCAAAAAAAATCTCTC
>JABUQX010104184.1:0-15000 GCA_015478945.1 Trachelipus rathkii
GTTTGGAGGTAATCTGAAATGGTAAGAACTCTAAAATACTTACATGTTGGTGTAGCAATAAAGCAAATATATATATATACATCTATAGAAAAAAATCTAAAGTTGAAACTCAAGTTACTTAAATCACTTTCTTTCATTATGAATTTGGACTCCAAGTGTATTTGAGTTAGGTAAATTTATAAAGCTAATTTCTTTGAGAACTCTAAATAACTTACATTTGTGTAGCAAAAAGCGTACCTCGGACTAAGCATGAAAGATTTCATTAAGTGTTTTAAAAAAGACATCTTAAATTGAAAAATATTAGCAATTCATCAACAAATCATTTTTCATGGAGAATTTATGTCCTAAAGTATATTTAGGTCAGGCTGTCTTGAGGATCTTCTTTGAAACACTCAAAATACTTAACATTATGGGTAAGTGCAATAAAAGCTTAGTACTGAGAAGCTAAAGAAATATAATAAAGTTAAAAACACGAGGTTAAAAAAAAAAAATGAAAAAAATAAAAAGATATAACATACATAAATACACAATAAATCACTTTCATGAATAATTTGAGACTGAGAGCGTACTTTTAAACATGCATGTTTCGAGGTAATTTCTTTGAAGAACTTAAAATACTTACATTCTGGTGTAACGCAAATACAAGCGTAGTCGAGACTTAAGATATAGATGATATAAAATTAAATAATAAATTAAATAAAACATCTAATGAAAAATACCTGTGGAAGTAAATAATATATACATGTAATAATTTGGACTCCTAGGTAATTTAAGCGGCCAGGTGTTTGAGGTATCTTCCTTTGCACAACTCTAAAATACTTACATTTGGTGTAGCAACAGAACAAAAGTAGTCGAGCTTAAGTATATCGTTTTACGTGTTATAACAAGAATACTAAAGTTGTAAAACGATTAGCATTCATATATTTCATTAATATATATATTTAGAATGTGTGAATTAACTCACAACTGACATTCGTTCTAGGATATTTTTCTTTTCACGTCGCTTTTTTTTTACCCGTTTTATAAGGATCAAGGAAATAAAAGCACCGCAAGCTTTCTCAAATTTCATGTTATAATTAGAACCCCTCTATAATTTAGGCATGTGTTGAAGTATCTTTTTTATAAGAACTCTAAAATACCTACATTCTGGTGTAGTAATAAAGCGATCGACTAGCGTATATAATTGTTTTAAGATGTATAACACAAAAGAAATCTAAAAGTTGAAAAATTAGCAATAAAATACTAAAACACTTTCATGTAATATTCTGGTCTAAGTAATTAGGCAGAATGTTGCAGGGCATTTCTTTGAAAGAATCTCTAAAAATACTCTACATCTCCGCGATCACGAAAATAAGGTAGTCGAGCTTTAGGTTATATCGTTTAAGTGTTATACAAAAAGAAATCTAAAGTTGAAAAAATTACATTCAAACTAAAGCACTTTCATTAATAAATTTGACTCTAGTAAATTAGGCAGTGTTGAGTATCTTTTTAAGAACAATTAAATACTGTACATTTGTGGTAGCAAAAAGGTATCTAGCTAGTTTAACTCGTTTATAGTAGTGTTATAAGATAAGAAATCAAAGTTGAGAAATTTAGCATTCATACTAATCAATCACTTTCATGTAATAAATGGACTCCTAGGTAATTTTAGGCTGGTGTTTGAGGTATCTTTTTGAAGAACCTAAAATACTTACATTTGGTGCAATAAAGCGTTAGTCAGAGCTTAGGATTTATACCTGTTTAAGTGTATAACAAATGAATCTAAAGTTGAAAAAATTAGCATTCTCACTAAAATAAATCTGTTTCATGTAATAATTTTGCTATATTACAGTAAGGAAGCTGTTTGAGGTATCTTCTCTGAAGAACTCTAAAATACTTTACATTCTGGTGTACAATTAGCGTCAAGTCAGAAGCTAAATATATCGTTTAAGATTGTTAAAAACAAAGAAATCTAAAGTTGAAAAATTAGCATTCATACTAAATATTTTTCATGGGCTCCTCTGTAATTTAGGCATGTTTTGAAGTATCATCTTTGAAGAGCTCTAAAAATAGCTTACATTCCGGGTGTAGTGAATTCAAGCGTTAGTCGATTATTTAATATGCGTTTTAAGTGTTATAACTATGAAATCTAAAAAGTTGAAAAAATTACCTTCATACTAAATCATTTCATGTAATAATTTGGACTCTAGGTAAAAAATTCAGTTTTGAGTTGTTTTTTAAGATATAAATACCTAAATAGAAAGGTCATTATGGAAAAGTAGAAAGACTTAGTTATATCGTTTAAGTGTTATACAAAGAAATATAAAGTTTAAAAAAAATGCATTATACAAATCATTTTATGTAATGAATTTGGTTCCTAGTAAATTTAGGCATTTGTTTGAGTTATAACTATCAACAAAAAATCTTACATTTTGTACAACGCCACTTCATGAACTTATATATGGTTTAAATTGTATACAAAGAAATCTAAAGTTAAAGAAAATTAGCATTCATACTATACTAAAAATCACTTTCATTTAATATATTGTGATCGCTAGTAAATTTGCAGTTGTTCTGAGGTATCTTCTTGAAGATACTCTAAAATTACTTTACTTATTTCTGGTGTATGTCAATAAAGCGTATCTCAGCTAAATTATATCATGTTTAAGTGTTATTACACCAAGAAAATCTAAAAGTATTAAAAAATTTAGCATTCATACTAAATCATATTCATAGTAATAAATAATTTGACTCTCTCATGTAAATTTAGTTATGGTGGTGTAATAATTCATAAGTGTTTTGAAGGTATTCTTTTGAAGCATTCTAAAAAATACTTACATTCTGTTGTATTAAGCAAATAAAGCGTAGATGAGCGTTAGGTATGTTTCTTTAATTGTTTTAACAGAGAAATCTAAATTTGAAAATAAATTAACATTCAAAATAATCAATTTACAGTAATTATATTTGGATTCTACGGTATTTAGGCGTGTTTGAGTATCTTATATTGAAAAACTCTAAAAACTGATAATTACTGTGTCAAATAAATTTAGTAACGTTAGAAAAGTATGAATCGTTTTAAGTATAAAAAGAATCTAAAGTGAAAAAATTAGCATGTCATACTATATGATCTATGTAATTAATTGGACTCCTAGTCTAATTTAAGCGCAGGTGTTTGAGGTACTTCTTTAGAACTCTATATAATACTTACATTACTGGTGTAGCCAATAAATCGAGCTCAGCTTAATATATCGTTTTTAGTGTTATAACTTATAACAATAAAATCTAAAGTTGAAAAAATTAGCATCTACTAAATCACTTTCATGATAATAATTTGGAATCCTAGGAAATAAGGCAGGTGTTTGAAGTATCATCTTTGAAGAACTACTAAAAATACTATAACATTCGGGTGTAGAAAAAGAACGTAAGTCGAAGACTTAATTATATATATTTTAAGTGATTAAAAAAACGAGAAATCTAAAGTGAAAATAGATAGCACATTCTGAAAAATCAACTTTCATGTAATAATCTTAGAAAACATCACTAGAGATAAAATATAAATAAGGATGTTTGAAGTCAAATCTTTTTTAACAAAAAACACATAAAAATAGCCGTACAATTCGATTTCATATATGTTGCAATAAATATAAGAAAGTCAGCTGCAGTTAATAATCGTTTCAGTGTTAATACACAAAGAATCTAAAGTTGAAAAAATTAGCATTGATACTAAAGTTTTTTTTCATTAAATGAATTTTTATAAATAATTTGGCAGTTGTTTAGTATCTTCTTTGAAGAATCTAAAATACTTCACATTACTGGTGTAAAGCAATAAAGGCGTATCGAGCTTAATTATCGTTTTAAGTGTTATAACAATAGAAATCTAAAGTCAAAAAAATTAGCATTCATAACTAAATCAACTTCAATGTAATAATTTGGACCCAAAGGTAATTTCATAGGTTAGGCATGTTTGAGTAAATCATTGTTAACAATTCCTTTTAGAAAGCCACCTAACCTCTGTGTATAGCAATAATCGTTCAAATGCCTCAGTAATTTTTTAATTTATTAAATTAGTGTTATAACAAAGACATTTAAAGTTGAAAAATTAACATTTATACTAAATCTCGGTTTCAGATAATAATTATGCTCCTAGGTAATTTAGGCAGTGTTTGAGGTATCTTTCTTTGAAAACTCTAAATACTTACATTCTGGGTGTAGCAATAAAGCGTAGTCAGCTTAGGTATATCGTTTTACGTTTATAACAAAGAAATCTGTAAGTAAAAAATTAATCATGTCTACTAAATACTTTCATGAAATATTTGACTGCCCAAGGTAAATTTAAGCAGGTTTTGAGGTAATTTCTTGAGAATCTCTAAAATACTTTACATCATCAAACAATATAAGCGTAGTCGAGCTTAGCTTATGTTGTTTTAATTTTATAAACAAAGAAAATCTAATATTGAAAAATTAGTAAAATATTAATAAATCAATTTCATGTAATATTTTGGACTCTAGTGTTAATTAGCATGGTGTTTTAGCTTCATTTTATTCATAGCCTATAAAAACTTTACATTTTGTGACAAATAATATCTTAGTCGATCCTAGGTATATCGTTTTATACGTGTTATAGAAAAAGAAATCCTAAAGTTGAATAAATTATACAGTTCCTACTATATTCATACGTTTCATGTAATTTCCGCAAGTTTTGACACCTAGATAATTAAGGAAGGTGTTTGAGGTTTCTCAAAGAAATCAAAATCCTTACATTCTGGTGTGAATAAAGCGTAGTCAAGCCTGAGTATATCGTTTTAACGTTTTAAGGAATCATAATGAAATCTTAAGTTGAAATTAGCTTCATACTAAATATCCCTCATGTAAAATTGAACTCCTAGGATATATAAGTGAGGGTTTGAGGTATCTTCTTTGAAAGAATCTAAAATATCAATCGATGTAGATATAAAGCGTAGTCGAGCTTAGGTATTAATTTTTTAAGTTATATACCAAAGAAATCTAAAGTTGAATAAATTTGAGCAAACATAAATAAATCACTTTTCATGTAATAATTTGGAACTCCCAGTAATTTAGGCAGGATTGCTATGAGGCATCTTCTTTTGTAATGATACTCTAAAATACTTTACATCTGTTACAATAAAGGAGTCGAGCTAGGTATATCGTTTAATTCTATTATAAAAGTAAACTCTTAAAGTTGAAAAATTAGGCTTCAAAACAAAGCACTTTCATGTAATTATTTTTGGACTCCTCAGGTAATTTATGCAGGTGTTTGAGGATCTTCTTGTAAGAACTCATATCTTACTATTGTACCAACAAAAGCGTATTCCTATCTCTAGGTTTTTGCAAGTATCGTTCTTTTATGGAATGAGAAGTAAATTGGGAAATTACGCATTCTCACCTCATTCACTTTCAGTAATAATTGTACTTCCAAGTAATTTAGGTCAGTGTTAATGGTATCCTTCTTTGAAGAATGTCTAATAATTTACTTACTTTTTTGTGCTAGCAGGAATCGTATCTGGTTTTTGCAATATTTCGTTTTAAGTTGTTATAACAAAGAAATCTAATTGCAAAAATGTATTTTCAACTATACGCAATAATGCACTAGCATGTCTAGTAAATGCTCTGGCTCTAGTGTAATTTAGGAAAGTTTGAGGTATCTAATGTCTTCTCTGAAGAAATCTATAAAATACTAGTTTCTGGTGGAGCGATATTGCATGCCCTACAGATTGGATACTCTCGAGCTTCGAAGCATTAAAAAAATCTACAAAGTATAAACTTAAGGCAAATTCAATATGATTAATTTTTCAACTTATGAGCCTCGTTGGTATATGTAAATGCTATGGAATTTAGTCAGTTGTGTTGGAAGTATTTCTTTGCAGTTCTATTATAAATCGTTACATTCGTTAGTAATATATGCGTAGATCTGCAGCTTATTGATAGATCGTCTAAGTAGTTTTTATAGAATCTAAAATATGAAAAAATGTTTCCAGTTTTAGAGTATATGAAGAAATGTGCAAAGTGATTACTTCTGTAATAGATATAGATGTGAGCAGAGAAAGGAAAGAACTGTTCGAAAATAAACAATTCTGGTGTCGCAATAAAACGAAGTCGAGCTTAGTATAAGTTTTTATAGTTTATTTTCCCCTTTCACAAATTGAAAGAAAAATTACATTCATTAGCTAATTTTTCATGTAATTTAACCTATGGATTCTATTTTATTCAGCAAGGTTTCGAGTTTTCTTCTTTGTAGTATCTAAAATACCTTACAATTCCCTAATACACTAAGAATAGTCGAGTTCAATAATATCTTTTATTTGCAATAAATAAAGATCTACAAAGTTGAAAACAATTAGAATCATACTAAATAAGATTCCATGTAACAGTAATATGACCCTATTGGGTTTCCTTGATAATACTATTTTGAGTATCTTCCGTTTGTTAAGAACTCTAAAATTCTTACATTCTGTTGTAGCAATATAAGCTAGTCGATGGCTGTAAATAATATCATTTAAGTGTATATTACAATAAATCTAAAGTTGAAAACATTAGCATTCATACTAAATCACTTTCATTAATTAATTAGGAACTCCAAGTAATAATTAGTATGGTTGTTTAGGTAATTTTCTTTTGAAGAACCTAAATATCTTAAATCTGGTGTAGAGCAAATAATGCGACTCAGCTAAGTGTATTGTTTTTAATGTTTAATTAAAAGAATCTAAATTTTGAAAAAAATTAGCATTCAAAATAAATCAATTTCATGTAATAATTTGGATTCCTTTCTCAGTAATGCACGTTTTGAGGTTCTCTTCTTCAGAACTCTAGAATACTTTAATTCGTGTGTAGCAATAAATTAGTCGAGCTTAGGTATATCGTTTTATATGTTTTATAACAAAGAAATCTAAAGTGAAAAAATTACATTTCATACTATACTCACTTTCATGTAATATTTGTGACTCCTAGGATATGTTAAAGTAAGGTTTTGAGTATTTCCGAGAATCTCAAAAATTTACATTCTTGTGTAGCAATAAGCGTAGTCGAAGACTTAAAATAATAATCTGTTTACATAGGATTGATTTGGCAAACAGAATCTAAATTTGAAAAATAGCATTTCTACTAAATTACTTATGTAAAATTTGACCCTATTATTGTGCACTATCGGTAGTCCGTTTATAACATATGTTACATTCTGGTGTATTAATAAAGCGTAGTCGACTTAGGTTTATTGTTTTAAGTGTTATAACAAAGATAATTAAAGTTGAAAAAAAAATAGTCATTCATCATATTCACTTTCATTTAATGAATTGGACTCTAGGTAATTTTAGGCAGGTGTTTGAGATCTCATTTAGATAAAAATATTACATTTTGGTTGAAAAAGCTAGTCGATGCTTAGTATATAGTTTACGTGTTATACAAAGAAATCTAAGTTAAAAAATTACATTCAATACTAAATCATTTTCAGTAATAATTTGACCCTAGTATTAAGGAGGTGTTTAGTTAATCTCTTAAGACTCTAATACTTAATTCTGTTGTAAGAATAATAGCGTAGAAAGCTATAATCGTTAATTAAGTGTTATAAAAAAGAAAGTTTAAATATAAGCTATACTAAATTTTCATTTTCATGTAATATTATACTAAAACAGGTAATATTTTGAGATCTCTTTGTGAAGAACTTGAAATTTTAACGCTGAAATTCACGTTGACATTCCTACTGAAATTCATGTTGAAATTCACGTTGAAATTTAACGCTGAAATTCACGTGTACATTCACATTGAAATTCACGTTGAAATTTAACATTGAAATTCACGTTAAAATTTACGTTAAAATTCACGTTGAAATTTAGCGTTGAAATTCACGTCGAAATTTAACGTTGAAATTCACATTGAAATTTAACGCTGAAATTCACGTTGACATTCACAATGAAATTCACGTTGAAATATAACATTGAAATTCATGTTAAAATTTAGCGTTAAAATTCACGTTGAAATTTAACGCTGAAATTCACGTTGACATTCACATTGAAATTCACGTTGAAATTCACGTTGAAATTCACGTTGAAATTCACGTTGAAATTTAACGTTGAAATTCACGTTAAAATTTACGTTAAAATTCACGTTGAAACTTAACGTTGAAATTCACTTTGCTTTGTTGTTTAGAACGAGTCAGCAAATTCACATAGAAAATCACGTTAGATCCACGATAGAATCCAGAGTCAGAGCCGACGATGATATTCGAGCCGGAATCAGATCTGAAACAGAAGCAAAAACCGGAGTGCCAGAATCGGAGCCAGATTCGCAGAATCAGACTCGAAACCGAAACAAGAACCGGAGAGCCAGATCCGGAACTAGGACCGAAACCAGAGGGGAGTCAGAACCGAAGACGGAATCGGAGCCGGAATCCGACCCTAAACAGAAACAGGAACCGGAGTGCCAGAGTCTTAGTCAGAACCTGAGATAGACCTGAAACAAGAGTAGAGTCGGAATCAGACCCGAAACAGGAAATTCACGACAGAGCAGACAGAGCCGGAGTCAGAGCCGAAACCAGAGCGGAGTCAAAACCGGAACCACTGAGCTGGAGTCGGAGCCGGAATATGACTCGAAATCTAAACAGGAACCGGCACCTGAGCCGGAGATAGGTCCGAAACCGGGCTCCGAACAAAACCAGAAACCGAAACAGAGTCGGAGCCAAATCAGAAACCGGAGTTGAGTCAGAATCGGAACCGGAGAAGGAGTCAGACGGATCCAGAGCCGGAATCAGAGACGGATCCGGATCCAAAAACATTTAAAGAATATTTAAATTATTATGAATATGAATAAAACTTCATATATATTTCCTTTGCTTACAGGAAATGAGTGATTCCTTCTTCTCAGCCCATATCACACTGCAAATTAACCGGATTATGCCAGGTGCCATAGAGTGCGAGCCAGGTGTCATGTGAAAACCAAATACCAAAGGGCGAGTGCCAGGTGTCACGTGGAGGCACTTGAGATGCCATACTATATCTTATCTAGTTTTAAAACCATACAATTCCCTGCACAAGCACATTACCAAATATATACGAAACTAGGTTATAACTATTTCCAATTTGTGGCATGGGATGTAAATATTAAATTAAAATGAAAACCATAGCATGTATAATATATAATATATTATGTAAATATACTAAATTGATACATTAATTCTTTAACTAACTAGCTTTACACTATAATCTATAGACTACACATATAATCTATATGATTCCATTTACTAGTAAAGCCTACCACCCATACTAACCATATAATCACTTAAATCGAACTTAGCCTATAGTAGTACTTATCTCACTAAATATAATTAGCATGAGTCATAAAATTTTTAACCCTGATGCTTATAATAGTATGCTTCAAAGTTTAAGATGCGATCTAATATAATATTCCCAAGAAACCCAACTCAAGGCACAAGGGATTAAGATTAAATAAAAAATGAATACTTAACCAATTGAAATGTACCTTGTTCCTTCAACCAAATCAGTCTTCATCGACGCATCTATATTGAGAAATTTCAAAACAAATTCCATCATTATATAAGTTTCCTACATACACTTCAAAACATATCTATATCATTATAGAATTTCAAACGTATAGATTATCCCACAGTTTCCCCTTATCTATATCTCTTACCTTTATATATATTTAAAAGTAGATATCTATACTTAAATTGCTCTGAGATTGGTAGTCTACGCAACATATGAATAGGCTATGAGGAATTCCGAATCCTGGATTGGTGATTATATATGGTGGTCATGGACGTGGTGGGTTGTGAGTGTGGGAGCAGGTGGGTATTGAGATGGACGTTAAAAGTTTTGTCAGAATATTTGAGGGGGGTTTGGTTTAGAGATGAATATGAAAAAGAAAGTGATAATGAGAGTGGGTAGAAAGGATGAGAGAGAAGTGGAAATCATCATTGAAAATGAGAGATTGAGAAATGAAGATCAGATTGTGTACCTGGGGGAGTTTTACGAGCAAGGTGAGGGATGTTTTTCAGGAATTGGGCAATGAATGGAAGAAATACGGAAGTAGCTATGAGAGTGTTGTAGAATTATGAAAGATTCCGGTGACACATATATAAAAGTGAAAAAGAAAATATTTGATATTATATTAGTACCCACATTGACACATGGATCTGAAACATGGAGCATTACAACAAGGGAGGAAAAAGGACCGAAGCTGCTGAAATGAAGGTGTTGAGGAGGATAGTGGGAAAGACAATGAGAAATAGAGTGAGAAACGAGTGAGTTAGGGAGAGAGTTGGTATGATGCCTGTGTTGAGCAGGATAGATTCGGCGAGACTGAGATGGTGGGGGTATATAGTAAGGACGCCGGAAGAACAAGTCGCGAGTAGAAGGTGGAGGTGGAGAGTGAAGCGAGTAAGGCAGAGAGGAAAACCAAGGGGAAGATGGGGATATTGCACGGAGAGCCCTGAGAAGAAAAATACAGCCCGCGATGCGTCAGCTGATGGAGGATGGTGTACTTCTGGAAAGGACTACGTGGAAATCGATGCTGTCTCCGCTGACAGGCCGTGGGTATTCCTAAGGAAAGATGTAACTCATAAGTAAGTAAGTAATTTATATTTATTTATATATATATATATATATATATATAATATATATATACTAGTCTATTTTTTTTTTTGTTTTGAATGTGTTATATATCATTTATATTTATATATAATATATATATATAATATATAATATATATATATATATATATATTAGACTGGTCCCTATTTTTGATATTGTGTTTAAATACAGAACCCCGTACATTTGTTTAATATCATCCTAAAGTATTCCATTTCAAGTTTGAGGTTAATCGGTTAGCAGCAACCCGTGCCCCACGGGCGTCAAAAGCTGCCATGTTGTGATAAATAGGGTTTTTCAAAGTTTTAACTTGCTACGCTGCTCCGGGTGGGTTAGTAAGTGAATTATTATACCTTGGTTATACGTAAATGTCCTGACAGATGAAGTGCGCACGCACTGCACAGTGATCAGAAATTTCCTTTTACATAATATTACAGTATTTTAATATATTTTTAGGTTATTATTAAAACTAAATATTTCACGGAAAGATCTGTTTCTCATCGGTTCAATGAAAAATCAAATAAGTTGGAGTAAACTCCTCTCGAGATGTTTTACGTGCCCTATTTTATAACTTGCGTACAGTAAATTTAAATTTACATGATAGTGTATCTCTTGTAATTGATAAATGTTTATTGTTCTGGAGAAAGGAAAGTATACCAACGAAAGATCGTTCGGACTGTATCAAGAAATGTAAAAATCTATACGAATATCATCGTGGACTAGAAAAGCACACAAAAGAAAGAAAGAGTGAGTTATATAGACAAAAAGAAAAAGAATTTGAAGATAGTCTATATGATCTATTCGATATATGCCATGCAAATGAAGATAGAAAATTATTACATATGCAGCGACAAAAAAGGACGTGTTGTATGCATGTTGTGTATAGATAAGAAAGTAACAGCTGCGGAAGTATGGAAGGCTGAACGAGTAGCAAAGGAATTATAAAGAAGAGAAAATCAACTACTTTCGACCTCTCAGGTTAACGAAGTTATGTAATTTAATTTAAATGACTGTAATTTCTTACTAATTTGTAATTACTGTCAACATATGGTTTCTAATATATTATTTTTAACAACGCTTTGTCTGTCATAATATCGAGTAATCGCAGTTTGAAATGTATATCTCAGAATGTACTACTCTGTTATCCTCATCAGAGGATAGAGAAACTCAAGACTCCCAGATAGAAACTACAACCGAAACTATTCATTTATATAGCAACCCATGTACGTCAGATATCGGCGAATACGCTGAAATAGAAGGTGATGTGTCGTTTCAAAGTACTCACGTTTCACCCAAACGAGCTAGGAAAGAAATCTTGACAGCTAGACTCTCAGCAGCATAAGATAAATGTAAAGTTAGCGATAGAGATGCTGCTCCTATATTGACAGCTTCTGTTGAGGCACTAAATTTAAATCAGAGAGAATATGTCATCAACCGCACGTCCATTAAATGGGGTAGAGAAAAGTTTCTTAAGCAAGCAACATTAAGCGTTAGATCTAAATTTAATATGATTAAACTTTGTAGTTATTCACTGGGTTCTAAAATGCTCCCTGATATTATCGTAAAAAAGTCAATTGATCGACTCCTTTCAACATCTTTCAACACAGAACAACTTTAGTTGTTCCAAAACTTTCATCAGGAACAGGTAAAGAGATATCATCAGCTGTATATGATGCACTACAGGAATGGTCACTACTGGACACTGTTCAAGCTATTGTTTTTGACACAACTACCAGTAATACAGGGAGGCTTAACGGCTCATGTTATCTTTCTCGAACAATAATGTGTATGCTTGTACTTTAATTTGTTTGACGACACCATATTTATGATATTGCATTGCAGGGAGTTTTCTGTAAAGTTCAACTTTTACCCATTAAAGGGTCCAGAGATCCCTTTATTTAAAAGATTTCAAAAAACTTGGAATAATATTAACAAGGCACAATATTTGACATAGGGTTGTGAATTCTGAAGCAATATCAAAGATGAATTGACACATCTTACAGTATGCCCAAAATAAAATTAAAGAGGATCATCCTCGTCACGATTATCAAGAATTATTGGAGATAGCAATAATTTTTATAGGCAATGATAGTTCATCACGCGGAATACACTTCCGCCAACCAGGAGCACATCACTTAGGGAGATGGATGGAAAAAGCAATATATTACTTAATTTATATATATCGTAAATTTATATATTTCCTCAATAAAAATCAACAAACTAGGTTTATTGATTAATAAAAAGCATACAATCCAAACAAATTCTGCTTATCTATATACAGACCCACACATGAACCTCACTAAGCTTTTATTTTGTTCTTGGCATCATCTGCCTACTAATACTCTTTTTAACTATCTACATTGAACACTTCTTAAAAGCTTTATTCGCTCCGGTAAAAAAACGAGAGCTAAAAGATTTCGTAAGACCTTCGAGAATCCATAATTTTAAATCCGGATTAAAATCCCGATTCCTAATCCAAAAAATCCCTTTGGGAATAATCTTAATTTGGATTTAATCCGCCCTGGATTTACGAATCCGCCTTCGAATATTACTTTAGAAAAGAGATAGGAAAAAGAGAAATGGTGGGGAAAAAGAAGAGGAGGCAGTTAGGGAGAAAGAGAGTAGCAGTTGGGAAAGCAAGGGAACCATTAAAGAAACGAGATTTTAAAAGGGCTGGCACAAAGGAAACCGTATTCGTTCGGGGTGAGCACTTGTTAAAGAAACAGCTATTGAACTAGCTCTAAGAATAAATGTGAAACAAATGAAATAATTGGATTGTATGAATGAGAAAGACTCCGAAAAATTATACGAAGTTTTTATTTGTTCGTGTGAAAAAATAACTTATATATATTAATTCTTGAATTATATATCTTGAATATACTTTATATATATATATATATATATATATATATATATATATATATATATATATATAGTATATATTATATTATATAATATATTTATATATATATATATTTTATATATAAACATACAATATATATTATATATATACTATATATAATTATATACTATATATATATATTATATATAATATATATATATATATATAATGATATATATAATATATATTATAATATATATATATATATATAATATTATATATATATATATATATATATTATAATAATATATATATAATATATATTATATTATATAGAACAAACAATATACAAAGCTATATATACCTTCACATATATATCTATAATATATATATATATATAGTATATATATATGGTATTAAAAGTACCTTATTTTTATTTTTTTCTTTAAATATATTTTAAAAATTAAAAAAAACGTAGTGATTAATAACTTCAGACAAATAAAGAATATTCTCACTCAACCTCTCCCATTTTCCCTCAATCGTTCTTTACATTTATGTAACTTTTTGTAATAAATATCTATTCTAATTAATAATAGTCATAAAAGTACAAGCCAATGAATACAACAAATAATGAATAAATAATTGAATGATATACAACAACAAAAAAATAATATTAAAATTGAAGGTGAAAATTTTTTATAACAAAATTTTTAGTTTCTGCTTTATATAAAATTTTATTAAGAATTTATTTCATGTTTAATATAATTTATTTAAATTCCATTAATGTATAAAAATTACAAATTAACTTAATTAATAAATTTTAAAATTTAAATTAGTTTCATTTTTATAAGCATGATTTTTTTGTTTTTTTTTATGAAAATGAATCGAAGGCCAAATAACAAAGTATTTCAAAAAGCTTTCTTTAAAATAATTCTTTATATTGAATTTAATATTTTTTAATATGTTTTACGGTAGTAATGTTCATATAAATATATATATATATATATATATAAATTTTAATTATTTAAAAATAAAAGGTACCAATGATATTTTAAAGTAATTAAAGTAAAAATCTAATTTGCATAATTTTTACATTAAAATAAATATAATATGTTTTTATTAAATTATTATTTTATATCAATTAATTAATTATTTATATTATTATATACATTATTTTTGCTTTTCTATATTTACACAGGTTTTTTAAGCTATGGTTTTTTGAGCTGGTTTTTTAAGCTTACTTTTGGATATAGGATTTTGATAAAATAAAAGTAATTGTTTCTACACGCGTTTTAATCAATCCATACGGAAAAGACGGGGACATACCAGTTTCTCGGGATTTATCATTTTTTCGCGTAATATATATATGATATATTATAATATATAGGAGGAGCAATAATAATAGTAATAGTATATATATATATATATATATATATAGTATATATATAAGTATATATTATATATATGTATATATATCGTAAAACGTACTTAACGGCTGGTTGGAAACAGTAGGCAACAATATATATATTATATATATTATATAATATTATGATATAGTATTAT
>JABUQX010104184.1:25000-27351 GCA_015478945.1 Trachelipus rathkii
GGAACATAGGGGGGAATGTTTTCCCATACCCCATAGGGAAGGGGCGGAGGAACCCCCGACGACACGCAAATAACAAAGAGCGGGGGTTTCCGGAGACCCTCCCCGGATGGGGGGAATTAGTCCTACCGCGTTGTTTCCCGGAAGGCCGAGAGACCCCGATTCCTGCCATCGGGGCGGTATACCCCTTGGGTATCTTTAGTAAAAAAAAAAAAGCAAAAATTTAATAGAACGTCTATTTATTTTAACGAGTAACCAAATAAAATGTCTCTATAGGCCTTCTAATCATATTACTATAATTACTTAACAATAATTTTTTTTAAATTTTTTAAATTTTTTTTACATTTTCCTAATTAAAATTTTACAAGGATTCCCAAAAAAATGTGGTTCCCTTTTTGCTGTAGCTATTGTATTTTTTGAGATTTTTTTTCTTTTTTTTTTTAGACATTTTCAGCAACTAAAATTGGACCAGCAATTCCAAGCAATGTTATTCCGTTTTACTGTAGTATTAATAGTTTTTAAGATACATATGACAGACAATCCAGCGCTGACTATAATTATATATATAAATATATATATATATATATATATATATATATATTATATATATTATATTAGATATAATATAATATATATATATATATATATATATATATATATATTATAATATATATATATATATATAATAATATTTTATATATATTATATATATATATATATATATATATATATATATATATATATATATAATATATATATATATATATATATTATATAATATATATATATATATATATATATATATATATATATATATATATATATATATATATATATATTATATATATATATATATATATATATATATATATATATATTATATATATATATATATATATGGTGAAATTTGGTTTAAAAAGCCACAACTCATATCTCAAAAACTACAAAAACTACACAGGGAAAAGGAATACATTGCTGAAATGCTGGTCAAATTTAGTGCGGAAAATGTAAAAAAAAAAATGAAATAAATAAAAAAATATATCTCAAAAAAAAAAAATAGCCACAGCGAAAAGGAATACATTTTTGAAAATCCTGGTAAATTTTAGATAGGAAAATGTTAAAAAAAATAGAAAAAAAAATAAAAAATTAATTGTTAATAATTAAGTAATATGATTAGATAGCCTATTTAGAGACCTTTTCATTGGTTACTCGTTAAATAAATAGACTTTCTATTAATTTGCTTTTTTTCTTTTAACTAAAGATACCCCAAGGGTAATACCGCACCGAGGCAGGAGTCGGGGTCTCTCCGGCCTTCCGGGGAACTACGGGTAGGACCTAATTTCCCCCCTCCGGGTGGGTCTCCGGAACCCCGCTCTTTGGTATTTGGGTGTCGCGGGGGTTCCTCCCCCCTCCCCTACGGGGTATGAAAACGTCCCCCCCTGTGTCCCCGTCGCTCGAGCCCCCTATATTGCCGTGTAATACCTTTACAAATAATATATCATATAATATATATATATATATATATATATCATATATATATTTATAATAATATTAATATAATAAAAATTATAATAACTATAATATATATATATATATATATTATATATATATATATATATATATATATAATATATATATATATATATATATATATACTATGTCCCAGCACCCCTCCCCAAAAAAATAGCAAATTTTTGGTTTATTATTTTTATTTTTTATTTTTTTTTTAAATTATCCTAAACTAAAATTTTTACAAGGATTTCCAAAAAATGTATTTATTTTTCCCTGTTTGCTTTGTAGTTTTCGAGATATGATTTTATTTTTTTATTTTTTTTAATTTTTTTTTTTTATTTTAATTGTTTTTTTACAGTTTTCCTCGGTAAAAAATTTGCCAGTATTCCAGCCATGTATTCCTTTTCCAGGTAGCTGTTGTAGTTTTTGAAATATGATTGTGGCTCTTCTAGAGGCTGGCATATATATATATATATATATATAATATATATATATAATATATATATCTATAATATATATATAATATAATATATATATATAAATATATATATATATATATATATAGTACTAATATATTATATAATATATAATATATTTATATATTTATATATAATATTATATATATATATATATATATATATATATATATATATAATATATATATAATATATACTAATAATAATTTATATATATATATATATATATATATTATATACTATATATATATTATATAAGTATATTATATATATATATCATATATTATATATATATATATATATATATATATATATATATATAATATATATATATATATATATATATATATATATATATATATAATA
>JABUQX010104185.1:0-15000 GCA_015478945.1 Trachelipus rathkii
TGTGAGGGGGTCGTCTTCGGCAGGGTTAGCAGCTGATGTCAAAAACTGTCGCATTAGTACTAGTAGCAAAATCAGCAGTAACAGTCGTTTCTCCCTCTACCGAACTGGTGGTTTGGAAATAGAGTTTCGGCTGCTACTGCTGCTACTAATGCGGCAGCTACTGTCATCACGCTCGCTAACTCTGCTGCAGCGGCATCCCATCAGGGTGTAAAGGTTTTGCCATTCGCGGATAAGGAAAGTTGACAGCAGGTGATGGTGCTGTTTTGCCGGCACTCCCTCTACCAATAACTATGGTGGTTTGGAAAAAGAGTGTCGTCGACAGCAGCACTATCACCACCCCCTTATCCCTACGAAGGCATTATCCTTTATTCCTCTGTAGTACCTATGCTGCGGCGGCAGAAAAAAGTCGAAAACTCCCTCTACCGAACCCCCAATAACTCTGGTGGTTTGGAAATAGAGTTGAGACTTGCCGTTGATAGGCTGCCGTCCGTAGCTGGTATGTGCAGAAAATCAAAGCCAGTCGCCTGATGCTGCTACTGCAGCAGCAGTAGCTGACTAGCGATCGCTCTCCTACCTCTACCGAACTCCAATAACAATGGTTTGTTTGGAAATGTAGTAGTTCGTATGCTAGTACTGTTGCTGCTGCTGCTGCTGCTGCATTCAGGCTTTAGTAGGGACATTTGTTGTTGATGTTGTTGCCAAGGCGGTGCCGTCGTCTCTCCCTCTACCGAACTCCAGTAACTCTGGCTGTTTGGTAAATAAATAGGTTTCCGGCGCGGGTTCCGGGCTATCTACGAGCGAGCCAGATGTCGCTACTAGTGTTGTACAAGTTTGCTCACAGAGATAAAGGTTTTAGCCAATTCACCGACCATGTTCTCGCAGGGTAGACCGAGGCAGGCACGAGGCCAAGACTGAACAGTTGAAGGAATGGCGGACGGACGGAACACACAAGCAGCGCAGCGGGTAACACTGGACTAGACATTGAGATGCCTACGTTTCGCCTCCCTCTTACTTGTTCCCTATCCGTTCTTGTTTTCTGTTCGTTTCGGGTGCAGCAGGCACAGGCCACCAGGCACGCGACGCTGCACGACCTGGAACAACAGTTGGAGGTGGTGGCCGGCGACAGCAGCAGCAGCAGCGGTGTAAATGCTGGCTGGATTGCTACGCTTTCGCTCCCTCCTTCTTAGTTTTCTGTTCTGTTTCTCGTTTCTGTTTTCTGTCTGTCCGGCCCTCGTCCCGAGTCTCGGTCATAGTCGGTGGAAAACTTTTCGAACCGTTTGCGTGCGCTTTTCTCGGAGCGGCAGGCAGGCAGACTAAAACAACAGTTGGAGTGGTGGCGGCGACAGCAGCAGCGCAGCGGTGGTAATGGCTGGCTGGATTGCTACGTTTCGCTCCCTCCTTCTTTGTTTCTCTGTTCTGTTTCTGTTCGTTTCGGGTGGCAGGCAGGCAGACAGGCAGGCAGGCAGACCGGAACAACACGGTTGGAGTGGTGGCGGCGACAGCAGCAGCGCAGCGGTGGTAATGGCTGGCTGGATTGCTACGTTTCGCTCCCTCCTTCTTAGTTTCTCTGTTCTGTTTCTGTTTCTGTTTTGTCTGTCGGCTCCTCGTTCCGAGTCTCGGTCATAGTCGGTGGAAAACTTTTCGAACCGTTTGCGTGCGCTTTTCTCGGAGCGGCAGGCAGGCAGACTAAAACAACGGTTGGAGTGGTGGCGGCGACAGCAGCAGCGCAGCGGTGGTAATGGCTGACTGGATTGCTACGTTTCGCTCCCTCCTTCCTTGTTTCTCTGTTCTGTTTCTGTTCGTTTCGGGTGGCAGGCAGGCAGGCAGGCAGGCAGGCAGGCAGGCAGACCGGAACAACAGTTTGAGTGGTGGCGGCGACAGCAGCAGCGCAGCGGTGGTAATGGCTGGCTGGATTGCTACGTTTCGCTCCCTCCTTCTTAGTTTCTCTGTTCTGTTTCTGTTTCTGTTTTGTCTGTCGGCTCCTCGTTCCGAGTCTCGGTCATAGTTGGTGGAAAAGTTTTCGAACCGTTTGCGCGCCTTGTTCTCGGAGCGGCAGGCAGGCAGACTAAAACAACAGTTGGAGTGGTGGCGGCACAGCTAAAGCATGCGCAGCGGTGGTAATGGTTGCTGATTGCTACGGTTTCGCTCACCTCCTTCCTTGTTCTTCTGTTCTGTTTCTGTTCGTTTCGGTGTGGCCAGGCAAAGGCAAGACAAGGACAGGCAGTACGGAGACAACTCACAGTTGGAGTGGTGGTACGGACGAGATCAAAAGCACTAGACGCAGCTGGTTGAGTAATGGCTGGCTGGATTTCATACACGTCTTTCGACGCTCCCTCCTTCCCTTAGTTCTCTGTTATTTTCTGTTTCTGTTTTGTCCTGTCGGCTTCCTCGTTTCCGAGTCTCGGTCATAGTCGGGCTGGAAAACTTTTCGAACCGTCTTGGCGCGCCTTGTCCCTGGAGCGGCAGGCTAGGCAGACTTAAAGACGAGCAACGGTTGGATTTGGTGGCCCCCGGCGATCAGCAGCAGCGCAAGCGGTGGTAATCTTCGGCTGGCTTGAATTGCACGTTTCCGCGCTCCCTCTCTTCTTATCTTGATTCTCCTGTATTCTGTTCCATAGCGCGTTTTCGTGGGGAGGTAACAGGCAGACTCAGACAGGACAGGCAAGCAGGCAGACCGACAACAGTTGAGTGGTGGCAGGCAGACAGCAGCAGCGCAGCGGAGGTAATGGCTGGCTGGATTGCTACGTTTCGCTCCCTCCTTCTTAGTTTCTCTGTTCTGTTTTGTTTCTGATTTGTCTGTCAGCATGCAGCTAGTCTCGATGGCATCGTCCTTTATTCCTCTGTAGTACTATGCGGACCGGCCACTGGTGTCTCCAACCGTAGTAGCAGTAGCAGCAGTCGTCTCTCCCTCTACCGAACCCCAATAACTCTGGAGGTTTGGAAATAGAGTTTCGGCTGTTGCTCTTGGGGCACACCAGAGGTCTTTCTGCGAAACAAAGGGTGTGGCGAGCAACCCTGCGTGTACCGACAATTTTGTCGGGAAGCGAAGGCGCCCTGCGATGAGGTATAGATAGCTCTGATTTTGTAGCTCATCTGTCTATGCCTGCTTACGCATTCGTTCGAAAAGAATTTAGAGGATCCGATAAGTCTCCCTCTCCCGGTTCTTTTCGTCCTACAACACGGGAGGAATAACATCAACATGAGGAAGTCCTTCTCGGGGGTCGAGGGGCAAAGAAAGCTTTATAATCTCGTTAAATGCAAGTTCTGATGGTGCCAGTCGCCGGCAGGCAGCATCGGCAGTAAGTAGAAAGCGCAGTCGGTCTGCTACCTCTACCGAACTCCAATAACAATGGTTTGTTTGGAAATGTAGTAGTTCGTCTGCTAATGCTGCTGCTGCTGCGTGCCGGCTTTAGTAGTGATATTTGTTGCCTGTGCGGTGCTGCGTCGTCTCTCCCTCTACCGAACTCCAATTACAATGGCTGTTTGGAAATAGAGTTTCGGCCGGTTCCGCTCTCGCGGCAAGTGCTGCTACTTGTGCTGGTGCCTGCAGAAAATGAAAGCAAACATCAACAGATCTGTGTGTGTGTATATACCAGTCGCCTGATGCAGCAGCAGCAGCAGTCTAGTCATCCCTCTCCTTACCTCTACCGAACTCCAATAACAATGGTTTGTTTGGAAATGTAGTAGTTCGTGCGCTAGTACTGCTACTGCTGCTTTCAGGCTTTAGTAGTGACATTTGTTGCCTGGGCGGTGCTGCGTCGTCTCTCCCTCTACCGAACTCCAATTACAATGGCTGTTTGGAAATAGAGTTTCGGCCGGTTCCGCTCTTGCGGTAAGTGCTGCTACTTGTGCTGGTTTTGCTAAGGGTGTAAAGGTTTTTGCATCGTTCCTTTATTCCTCTGCAGTACTTAAGCTGCGGCGGCGGCATAAAAAAGTCGAAAACTCCCTCTACCGAACCCCCACTAACTCTGGTGGTTTGGAAATAGAGTTAAGACTTAATGTTGCTGGGCTGCCGTCCGTTGCTGGTGCGTGCAGAAAATGAAAGCAAACATCAACAGATCTGTGCGTGTGTATATACCAGTCGCCTGCTCCAGCAGCAGCAGCAGCAGGAGCAGTCTAGTCATCGCTCTCCTACCTCTACCGAACTCCAATAACAATGGTTTGTTTGGAAATGTAGTAGTTCGTGCGCTAGTACTGCTACTGCGGCTGCTGCTGCTTTCAGGCTTTAGTAGTGACATTTGTTGCCTGGGCGGTGCTGCGTCGTCTCTCCCTCTACCGAACTCCAATAACAATGGCTGTTTGGAAATAGAGTTTCGGCCGGTTCCGCTCTCGCAGCAAGTGCTGCTACTTGTGCTGGTGCGTGCAGAAAATGAAAGCAAACATCAACAGATCTGTGTGTGTGTATATACCAGTCGCCTGATGCAGCAGCAGCAGGAGCCGTCTAGTCATCGCTCTCCTACCTCTACCGAACTCCAATAACAATGGTTTGTTTGGAAATGTAGTAGTTCGTGCGCTAGTACTGCTGCTACTGCTGCTGCTTTCAGGCTTTAGTAGTGACATTTGTTGCCTGGGCGGTGCTGCGTCGTCTCTCCCTTTACCGAACTCCAATTACAATGGCTGTTTGGAAATAGAGTTTCGGCCGGTTCCGCTCTTGCGGTAAGTGCTGCTACTTGTGCTGGTTTTGCTAAGGGTGTAAAGGTTTTTGCATCGTTCCTTTATTCCTCTGCAGTACTTAAGCTGCGGCGGCGGCATAAAAAAGTCGAAAACTCCCTCTACCGAACCCCCACTAACTCTGGTGGTTTGGAAATAGAGTTAAGACTTAATGTTGCTGGGCTGCCGTCCGTTGCTGGTGCGGGCAGAAAATGAAAGCAAACATCAACAGATCTGTGTGTGTGTATATACCAGTCGCCTGATGCAGCAGCAGCAGCAGTCTAGTCATCGCTCTCCTACCTCTACCGAACTCCAATAACAATGGTTTGTTTGGAAATGTAGTAGGTCGTGCGCTAGTACTGCTACTGCTGCTGCTGCTGCTTTCAGGCTTTAGTAGTGACATTTGTTGCCTGGGCGGTGCTGCGTCGTCTCTCCCTCTACCGAACTCCAATAACAATGGCTGTTTGGAAATAGAGTTTCGGCCGGTTCCGCTCTCGCAGCAAGTGCTGCTACTTGTGCTGGTTCTGCTCAGGGTGTAAAGGTTTTGCCATTCGCGGATTTGTAGATTGCTAGTGCTGCTCTGCGCGCGCTTAGATTGCTTTTCTCTTTCTTCTCCTTCGTTCGATGCTTAGGCGCTAAACGTTTTTCAACGCAGGGGATTTTACCTCAGATTCCTCTCGATCCCTTTAACTAGATGCGGGCAGCTCTAGTTAAGGGGGGGTAGGGAATTGGCATCCTGGACCGAGATCGTTTATCGCGATGTTGCCGAATAGGTACCGAATGAATGAATGAAAGAGACAGTCGCAGGCAAAGTAATCTGAGCTACGCACGCAGCTAATCAATCTTCAAAGTCCCGGTGGTATCGTCCTTTATTTCTCTGTAGTACCTAAGCTGCGCCGGCAGGAAAAGTCGAAAACTCCCTCTACCGAACCCCCACTAACTCTGGTGGTTTGGAAATAGAGTTAAGACTTACTGTTGCTGGGCTGCCGTCCGTAGCTGGTGCGTGCAGAAAATGAAAGCAAACATATCATCACAAATGTTGATACCAGTCGCCTGCTGCAGCAGCAGCAGCAGCAGGAGCAGTCTAGTCATCGCTCTCCTACCTCTACCGAACTCCAATAACAATGGTTTGTTTGGAAATGTAGTAGTTCGTGCGCTAGTACTGCTGCTACTGCTGCTGCTTTCAGGCTTTAGTAGTGACATTTGTTGCCTGGGCGGTGCTGCGTCGTCTCTCCCTCTACCGAACTCCAATAACAATGGCTGTTTGGAAATAGAGTTTCGGCCGGTTCCGCTGTCGCTACTTGTGCTGGTTTAATTTGCTGTTTGCTTTCACGAGAGATAAAGCTTTCTTATTCGCCCCCCGGTTGAGACTTTCTTTTCCCGAAGTATCCATCAGTATGGTTAATGCAGCTGGTACGAAGGCGGCTATCTTCCCTTTCCTCTTCCTTTTGCCTCTTAACTGAAAAACGGAGAAAATATGGGATAAAACAAATAAACAACTCGTGGTAGGGGATCACTAGGCTCGTGGGTCGACGAAGACCGTTGCAATATGCGGAATTAACCCGTCTTGCAAGTGACTTCAATGTCGACAGGTCGAACGCACATTGCGCCTCTCCACCTTGAGAGGAATGCGTGTTTGGGGCACGGAGTAAGGACTTTCCAAGACGCTATTTTTTAGCAGTGGTCGAATCGGCTTCGGTCTTGGGGTTCTTACCACCACCTCATTCAGCGAGTTTTTTCTTTATTTTGGACGTTATCTCTTTTTTTTAGTTGCACTAAGAGTAACGCTCATAAGTTGCCGGAAAGAAAAACTCAAAAATCGCATTCTTTTCCCGGAGAGGCACTCCTGGGCAAGTGTCGGTTTTTACTACAAGACCTCTGTTTCGGGCGTGTGTAGGGCGTTAAGGAACCTGGTTAGGAGCGACACTTCCAATTTGGCAAAGCCATAAGAGTGCACAAATGTCTCGCCAGGGGATGTTTCGTCACGATAGCGTTCCGTCTCATTGTCATTCTCTCGAATCACTCACGTTAAGAGACTAAGTACCCTGGACGTATTATAGGCGTTGAGGCTTGGCGAAAGAAGCGTAGATCGTTGGGCCGGTGGTGAGGATCCCCGGTGTGGGCGTATTTAGTGCTGGTGAAACTTGATCGACTCCGCGCGAAACGACTAGCGCGGAGGTCTATGAGGTCGTTTCCCAGAATATGCTATTTATTGCTCCCCGCCTCACCTCGGTGATATTTACTGGGTGGCACGTGAATGAGCGCTATTGGTGGCAAGAAGCTCAACTAGGACCACACCTCATCGCCGTTTTTGTCGCTGCGGCGTTGAGGATAGTTGCCGGGGTCGCATACTAGTTGAGTGGAAGGCTAACCAATGTGTCTCCTTCTCGTGGCGGAATGTCAATAAAGGATGACGGGATTGTTCGACATGGAGTACGGAAGCCCCTAGCTTAACGCAGAGGAAGAAACCCCCTATATATAAAACTCCCGCCGTGGGGATGTTTTACAAAATTGGTTTCCGAGCCTGCGGCTTAAGCGGTCCTTCTCCAAACGTAATAATCCCGAACTCCTGCGCTTTATCACCCAGATATTATTATCCCTTAAATTTTTTCTGACGTTCTCGATGATCGCCTGGCATTGCTGTCAACTCAACTGTCTCCCTGTACGTCCTGTAGGGAAAAGCTTTTCGTTGCATATTCGAGTCCTTGGACGTTCGCGGGGCGCCGAGTGCGCGGATGTGCTCATAGCCTTAGCGTCGTCTTAAGTACGTAGCGGCTCGAGGGTAGAGAAGAAAAGCAGCATTATTATTTTACACCTTCTCGAAGGTTAAAATAAAAAGTATCTCCCTCGTCCGCGACATGACGATCGCGATTCCTTGTGAAATCATGAAAAAAACTCTGATTCCAAGTCGCTTCGCACGCGCTCTTCTCGTTTTCTCAGCCGATGCTGCGGTAGTTCCCTTTACCGACCCAATTTAACGAAGCTTGGGTCGGAAAAGTGGAACACGTAGCTGTTTCAGCAGCGGGAGCGTCCGGCAGAGCAGCTATCCGTCCGTCCGTCCGTCGATTCTTCCTCTACCGAACTTGCAATAACTCTGCTCGTTTGGAAATGGAGTTTCTTCGGCGGCTTAATCAGCTGCTCTCCTGGTCGTTTCTTCAGCTGCTGACACAGCTGCCTCCGCTGCGAAAACTCCCTCTACCGAACTTGCAATAACTCTGCTCGTTTGGAAATGGAGTTTTCATTTTGGCCGCTTCTTCAGCTGCTGCCGCGCGTTCATCAGTCACTACCTCTCAGCAGCAGTCGTTTCAACCTCTACCGAAACCTCAATCACAATGCGGTTTGGAAATGTTGAGCGACGTCTAAAGCTGCAGCTGTTGAGATGTAGTGTCTGTTGCTTCGCTAGCTTCAGCTGATAATGTTGCTGGTTTTGTGGCCGATGTTGCAGTCGTCTCTCCCTCTACCGAACTTGCAATAACTCTGCTCGTTTGGAAATAGAGTTTCGACTGTTGCCTGTAGCTTCCGTCTCCGTAAATTCTGGTTTAGGTGGTTGTAGCAGCAGCAGCAGTAGCAGTTGCAGCGTTCTCCCTCTACCGAACTTGCACTAACTCTGCTCGTTTGGAAATGGATTGGGCTGCTCAAGTTGCCAAATTGTTGCTGCTTCTGCTGTTACTACTGCCGGCCGCTTTTACGGTTTCAGTTGCTGCCGGTTGGTTGAGAAATACGGGTTTGAGCGTGTAAGAAGGAATTGCTCGCGACACGAGTTTCTTTTCGCAGGAAGGGTTTCGTGACGGTGCGCGTGTGGAACGCATTGATAACGTCTCATCTTAGGAAAAAAAAAGAGGATATTGCTGCTGCTGCTGTTGGTCGCTTTGTGCGTGCGCTGGTGCCACTTGTGGAACTTTTCTCTCACTCTTTTTACTAAAAGTGAGAGCGATCGCGCAAACAATTGCTTGCAATTTCCTTCCTCTTTTCTTTTCTATCTTCTCGCTTTCGGACGGGCTGCTGTTGTTGAGCGTGCGTAACGTAACTGAAACGCAATGGTCATCACCTAGACTTCTTTCGCTCCCTTTGGTTGATAGAGAGACCATTTCGAGGGAAGGATGCCGGTGCTATTACTGTAGCTGCTGCTGTTGCTACTGTGTCGCCTTTCGAAAGGGATGCACGATCGGGTGCGGCGGGCGTTACCCAATCAGGCGTTTTCCCACTCCGCTTCTTGAAAAGAAGGGTGTGCGGAAAATTGCGTGTATTGGTGTTAGCGCCGTAGTTGCCAAAGTCGCTCCGATTGTTGTTCTCCTTTCGACAAACGCAAAGGGGCGCATAGTGGCTGCTGCATCAGCATAAAAATTTGTATCAGTAATAGCGTCGGTGTCTCTCTTTCTCGAAACAGGTTTTTGAGGGGACGTTAACAGAAGTCTGGTGGTGCCATCTCGAATTAAGTTTCGTTTCGTGCGCTGTGTTGCCGGACCGGCAGCAGCCTTGAAAAAAGAAAGAGAGATAGAAGGAGGGGGGGAAGAGGAAGGAAAATTTGCGCGACGCTCTCATGACAAAACGCTGGAGATGAGGGAAGGTTTGTTTGTGGTATTAGCGCATAAGCATTGTGTTGCCGGATGGCGACCCGCAGTAGTAGTAGCTATCCTGAGAATGAGACGTTGTGTTTTGTTAGTTCCTCGCGTGCGCTCCGTCCGTTTCTCTTTCCACTGTTGCCGAATGCGAAAGAAACTCAAAGTGCACGCTTTGTCGCTCGTCGTATAATAGCGCATATCAGAGAGCCTTTTCGCGTAGTCCATGAGGCAGAGAGTTACTTATCATCTTTATGGTGGTAAGTTAGTGCACGACGGTATTAGTAGTCGCTGTTTAATCCGCTGCTGCTAATGCTGCTGCTGTTGCTGCAATGAATTTTGTTGCTCGGTCGGTGGTATTCGTGTTAAATGGGGGTGGCGTCACCTGAAGAACGCTAACGCAGGAAATTAACCTAACGAATATCACCGTACTATGCAACCCTCATCATTGCAAAAGCAGCAGCAGCTAATAGGCAGCAGGGAGAATACGTCGCTACCGTAGTGGTGATGGGAAAATTATTTCCTTTGCTGCACTTTATTGTCGGCGGTATATCTCTTGATCGGGGGTGGCGTCACCTGAAGAACGCTAACGCAGGAAGATCAATAAAAGAGGTATATCATCACAGTATTAGTGTCAGCAGCCCTACAGTAAGCGGCGGCAGCGACGCCGTTCTTTCTGCCATCCTCTGGATATTACGAATTGTGCCTAAACCGACCTTGCTTCAGGAGAGAGTACCCGCATAACTTAAGCATATAAGTACGCGGAGGAAAAGAAACCAAAAGGGATTCCCTTAGTAAGGGCGACTGAAAAGGGAGGAGCTCAGCGCGTAGGCTGCAGGGCCGAAAGGTCCTGTGAGCGATGCCGCGTATGGGAGTAATCGTGTGGAAGCCGATCCGACCCGAAGTGTTTGTCGATTGCAATCCCGCTGGCCATAGAGGGTGTTAGCCCCGTAGGGTCGTTGCCTCGGTTTTCCACGTCGGTTGCTCTCGAGAGTCGGGTTGCTTGGAAATGCAGCCCTAAGCAGGTGGTAAACTCCATCTAAAGCTAAATATCCCCACGAGACCGATAGAGAACAAGTACCGCGAGGGAAAGTTGAAAAGAACTTTGAAGAGAGAGTTCAAGAGAGCGTGAAACTACCACGAGTCTAAAGCGAATGAGCGTTCGTACCCGAAATGGTCGGCTTCAATTCACCCCGGAGGTAACGCAGCGTCTGGTCGTAAACGTTAGTTGAACGGATCCCGGAGATTCTTTCGGGGATTTCCCCGGAGTTTCGATGGTCGACCGACGTTTCAGGCAGCGAGCGCCGAAGGGGGATGCACTGCTGGCCGAAGTAGGGCACCGCGGCCGTTCGAGAGGTGTCGATGACACGGGGGTCTGGGAAACCGCTAATTCTCGTTCCCGGATAGGCAGCAAACCGCTTGCCGGTTTGAAGACGCCGCCGGGTTTTCCGAGTTTGGCGGGGCCGCCCCGTTGCTCTGACGGCCTCTCGGACGGTTAAATGTTGTAAAGTGTGCTCTTGACTGGGGGTATA
Source organism: Trachelipus rathkii (assembly GCA_015478945.1). Taxonomy (NCBI): domain Eukaryota; kingdom Metazoa; phylum Arthropoda; class Malacostraca; order Isopoda; family Trachelipodidae; genus Trachelipus; species Trachelipus rathkii. Next base: position 10,742 of record JABUQX010104185.1, read on the forward strand.
CGTCCTCTCACCACCTCAGCCGCCCCTGAGGAGGCGAAGTCGTGCCCCCGCTATGTCTCGCAGCGCGCGACGCGGTGTAGTTTGCGACAGCTTACTCGTCCCGTCTTGAAACACGGACCAAGAAGTCTAGAATATGCGCAAGTCAAAGGGCTGTCTAAACCCCAAGGCGAAACGAAAGTGATCCTTTCATAGGGCTGATCCGTTTCGGGGTGCGTGCGTAGGTATTTCTCCAGGTCGCCGGTGTCGCCCTCACGGGTTATTTCGGCGGTGAGTGGGTTTGCCTCTGGTCTCCCCCCGATTAACCACCCTGTATGTGGACGGCGCAAGCCCGGGGCCCGCGCCGCTCCTTCTCGCTGTTAATGCCTAACCGGCTAGCTGCTTCCCCGTTTCCCAAACAATTTATGACAAATTTTTTTTGTCTTGTTCTTCGGGGGACGGGGCACGTAGTGGTCGCGTTTCGCAGGCTTGTTAAGTTGAGTAGCGGGCTCTCCGAGCGCATATTCTGGTACCCGAAAGATGGTGATCTATGCCTGGCCAGGATGAAGCCAGGGGAAACCCTGGTGGAGGTCCGCAGCGATTCTGACGTGCAAATCGATCGTCAGAGCTGCGCATAGGGGCGAAAGACCAATCGAACCATCTAGTAGCTGGTTCCCTCCGAAGTTTCCCTCAGGATAGCTGGTGCTCGTTTCGCGCATTGAGAGTTTCATCCGGTAAAGAGAATGATTAGGGGTCCTTGGGGATGAAATTTCCTCAGCCCATTCTCAAACTCTAAACGGGTGAAGAAAAGGGTTCTTTCTTCATTGAAGCCTCTTTGTCGAATCCGAGTACTTAGTGGGCCATTTTTGGTAAGCAGAACTGGCGCTGTGGGATGAACCAAAAGTCGAGTTAAGGGGCCTAAGTACCGGCTCATGTAGAACCAATGAAAGGCGTTGGTCGCTCAAGACAGCAGGTCGGTGGCCATGGAAGTCGGCATCCGCCAAGGAGTGTGTAACAACTCACGTGGATAGTGTAAACATGGTCCGGAATAAGCGAACTGAGTCTCCCATGAAATGGGATTGGCGCTATGGGTAATGTTAAAGATGTGCCATCGGGAGTTCCGTGAACTGGATACTCGACCTCTGTAGGGTCGAGGTAAGGTGACTGAGGCTCTTTAGTGTGTGTGTGTATGTGTGTGTGTGTGTGTGTGTGTGTGTGTGTGTGGTGTGTGTGTGTGTGTGTGTGCCCACCCTCTTCGCTTGCGCACGCGCACGTGTGTAGATGTTCAAGTTGGGTAGGTCATACATGCGTACAAGTAGGACGAAATTGTGACGGTGCCCAGCGGTGGGTAAAATTAGCGGGGGGCCAAAAATGACCGCATTGGTATATGTAAGGTCAAGGCCTAAATATCATGGTCAAACAAGGTTAAAATCAAAAAAGGGCTAAGCCCCTAAAGGAAGATCAAAATTACCGTGGCGCAAAAATTGACTGCCATGGAATTCAAGGGTACCAAAAATTACCCGTGGGCCAAAATGACCCATAGAAGACCAAAGGTACCAAAAATAACGGTGGGCCAAAATGACCCACGGAAGAATCAAAAGGTACCAAATTACCGTGGGAAGAATTGACCCTGGTCCGAAAAAATTAGGGGGGTGTAAAATGGGGGACAATACGTACAACGGTTGCTAACGCAACCGTTTGGCGCAACCCTTCTTCGAAGGGTTGCCAAAAAATTAGGGTTGCCAAAAAATTAGGGTTGCCAAAATATTGTTCTCAAAAAATTAGGGATGCCAAATAATTAGGGTTGCCAAAAAATTAGGGCTGCCAAAAATTAGGGACTGCCGAAAAACCGTGGGCCAAAAATGACCCATGGAAGACGGAAGGGTTGGTCGAAAAAATTTGGGTTGACCAAAAAGGTCAAGACCCAAAAAAGGTAAAGGCCCAAAAAGGGTCAAGGTCAGGGTAAAAAATTTGGGCTCAAAAAAGGTCAAGCCCAAAAAGTAAGGTCAAAAAAGGTCAAGGGCAGGTAAAAAATTGGGCTCAAAAAAGGTCAAGGTAAGGTAAAATCACCGTTGGTCATTTTGACCATCGTTATCCAATATGGGTGCCCTACTACTTTATATATATATATATATATATATATATATATATATATATATTAAATAATATATATATATATATAATATTATATATATATATATATATATTATATAATATATATATATATATATATATATATATATATATATATATATAATATATATATATATATTATATATATATATATAATATATATATATATATATATATATATATATATATATATATATATATATATATATTAAAAAGTTAAAATATTGCTAAAACCTTTTAAAATAATTGATACAAAATTTTCTATTAACATTAGAACATGTGCGGGTAAGATAAGTTTAATTTTGGTAATTATTTCTATTCAAAAGAGTTTTGTAGGACCTAATTTTAGTAATGTTAATATTTTGATGTACTTTTTGATAATTTCATTGTGATTATTTTTTTTTGTATTGTACTTGTACTGTACTGATTACGGATAATTTATCCACAGAAACTCACTGAAGTGCAGAATTCTAACCTAACCTAACCTAAAATAACCTAACCCAACGTAACCTAACTATACCTAACCTAACATAACCTAACCTAACTTTATATAACCTAACATGGCCTAACTTACCTAATTAAAATTATACAATTGTACGATAATTTGTTGATGTTGCTTAATCGTGGTTGTTGGGGTAAAAATATGTATATTTGTGTGTATTACACTTGAATTTATTTCTACTTAAAAAAAAAATAGATTTTTTAACTGATAATTCTAAGATTAATTTCTATTTACTGTTCCAGTCGAACAAGTCGGCGATTTGGGTTGTAAATTTCGAGTTCCTTAAGTAGATGGTAGTAATAATAATGACATATCCATCCTAATGTCTTTTTCATTTTTTTGTAACTGTTGTTGGGATATTGCCAACACGATAATTTTTTATCTTTGAAGTAAAGAAAGCAGAAAAGTTTCTCAATTTGTCTTGTTTAGGATGTGCCTCGTTAGCTTTTATAAAGGATAAAGTGTTTGATATTGATAGATTGATGGGAAATGGAAGGACGAGAACCGGCGTTGGTATAATCATCTTGCATGGTGTTCGTTATTGCTGCCGCTATTAATGGCGCTACAGCTCTTCATGATATTGCTAAAGTTTCTGTTGACGTTATTGTTGTTTTTAATAACATTTTTGTTGGTTTTATTGTTGTTTTTTGTTGTTATTGCTGTTATTATCGTTATTATTGTTGATATTGTGACAATTGCTATTTTACGACCTTGTTTATTGTTGGCACTTTATTATTATTATTATTATTATTATTATTATTATTATTATTATTATTATTATTATTATTATTATTATTATTATTATTATTATTATTATTATTATTATTATTATTATTATTATTATTATTATTATTATTATTATTATTATTATTATTATTTATTATTTATTATTATTATTATTATTATTATTATTATTATTATTATTATTATTATTATTATTATTATTATATTATTTTATTATTATTATTATTATTGTTAGTGGGAATTATTATTATTCATTATATTATGTTTAATGATTCTTATCTATTACGATTATTATTATTATTATTATTATTATTTATTATTATTATTATTATTATTATTATTATTATCTTTTATTATTTTTATTGTTGTTGTTGTTGTTGTTGTTGTTGTTGTTGTTTTCGTCGTCGTTGTCGTTGTCGTTGTTGTCTTCGTCGTGTTGTCGTTGTCCGTTTGTCGTTGTCGTTTGTCGTTGTCGTTGTTTTGTTGTTTAAACCTATACAAATGTAATATATGCTGCATTTTGTTTTTTGTCACATTAATTTTTGTATTTTCGTCCTGCTCCGCATGAGAAGCATAAAATTTTTTATTTTAAAATCCTAAAGTCACTTGTAAGTGCATCTTCCTCTCCCAAGCTATTTTGAAGCGTAGTTTTTTTTGTCATGAACAAGGAAATTCCCTTATTAAGAGATATTAATTGTATTTGTATAAAATAAACAAAGAAATAAACAGTAATAAACAAAATGTATTTTTATATAACAAATGATCATTATGATATAAGAAACTAACAAACCCTATTCTACGTTTGCTCATGATTAGCAACCATGCAGCAATTTCTCTACTTGTGTTAGACAAATGTTTCAAAGAGGCTTAATGGATGCACCGGGTGCGTTGCGGTGCTGTACCC